>MU224931.1:940356-995973 GCA_018584345.1 Thuja plicata
CATGATGAATAGCCACGCTTGGCACATGCTTCTGACCATGAATAAATTTTTGGCTAGCTCAACCTTGCCTAAAAATTAAACATATGTATCAACAATATTTGAATATACCCCTCAAACTATTTATTTAGTCATTTATTTGGTCATTTTACCTGATGACCGAATTGGTCATTTATTTAGTCATTTTACTCGATGACCAAATTGGTCATTTATTTAGTCATTTTAGTTGTAATTTTACCTGATGACCAAATTGGTCACTTACTTAGTCATTTATTTTCTAAATATGATCAGTTTTGGTCATGTGACTAAAACTTTTAGTCACGTGACTAAAATTTTTAGTCACTTAGTCATATATTTGCCAAATTCTACTAGTGTACCTCAAAGCACACACAATAAGTTTTAACCATGAAATAGATTGTATCCTTGTATCTTTCAACCAATTCTTTAGGAATTATGACTCTTTCCTTCATTTGCCTCTGTAGAATTTTGATCATCCCAAATAGTTCTCCATCCACCCATGTGTTGTTTTGTCTTCTCTAACTCTATGATATCTGAATACCAGTGGGTATTCTCTCCATCCATGCTCTAGGGTGCATTCTAGGGAACTTATGTTAAATATGGATATACATGTGAACTAGTAGTGAGCCAAATTTAAAAGCCTTAGATTATCCTTCTTGATTATCTTCACATTCTCTAGAACCTACTGTGCTAGAACCTTGCATAGATTGAATTTTGTGTTTTCCTTTACCATCCTATAAGCCATCATAATAACTCCTACCAAGACTAAATTAGGTCTACTTATGTAGTAAAGCTTATATCCAAGTATCATTGCAACTAGTCTTACATCCCACTAGAAAATGTCATTCAATGTCATTGCTCGCCTATCCCATTTAGAGTGTGTTAGGGTTTTGACTTATTTCTTTGTACTATTTTCTACTATAGGGATAACTCTAGTGTTTTCTAACACAGTTATGTCATGAATCAATTGACTACAAATATTTATAGGTTTCTCCCCTATCCAAATGAATTGGTTATTAACTCTGCTAAGTATTATTTTAAACCATTCTTATTTTCTGAATTCATACATGTATGTCATTTTCCTAATGCTAAGGTTATCTAGGTGTTTGAACTCATCCTTCATTTTACCATCTGGTCCAATCATGTCCTTCATTTCTCTGAATATCTCTATGGCTCCCAATGTCTCATATTTGAAATGTATGTATGCCCTAATATCTTCTACATGCAAGATATTGTATGGTGTTTTGGGAACAACTCCTTTAGATTCATCCTTAGAAGACTTAAAGGGATGTTTCTTGAATTTATATCTAGGTCTATCCATAAAATCATAAATAAATGGTGTATCCATAACTTCTTCTTAAGAAGATAGGCTAAATACCTTAAACACATTGAATTTTGAACTTTCGCTTTGATCAATCATGCAATGTGGCTATTTGGTAGTTTGATACGCTCTAATATCTACTCTCTTTGGTCATTTCTCTTCAAATGGTGAATAAATAAGTAACTTTGATGTCTTTTATCCATCGCTAAGTGAGAAAATGCACTTTACCCATTAAACACAACTTGGCACAATGTCCAGTCAATCAAAAATCTTGCGATCACAAAATATGAATCTTCAGATGCTGCGATCATAGATAAAGGTTCCATAATGTTTGAATATACTATAACCAAGCTTGCATGAGCTTATTCCTCAGATTCAAGGGCTAGATATTATCTGGTGTCTTCATCCAATGCTCCTCCTAAGGCCATGCTCGACCATTTAGGTCGATTCAACTTTGTTAGCATCAGGCAAAGGCACAGTAGCATCTACTGTCTCTCCCTAAACCAATAGCTCATTAGAATCCTTTACCTTCCATACCTTATTACTATTTTTATCTTCTTCTTTCTTGAAACAACTATCAAATTCACTTCTCTATTCTGCAAGACTCTTACTAGTATCATTGTCATTCTTCTTTGTATCCATAGGAGGTGGAACTCTTATGTTATCTTCTCTATTGTACCTACAAAAATTCTCTATATGCCCTAGATTGTTACATTTTTAGCATATAGGAGGTGATATATTTTGATTTACCTACAACTTACAATACCTTGTGATATGCCCAAGGTTAGTACATTTGTAACATGTGGTTTTATCTTCCAACTCTTTCCTAATGTTATCTTGTCTGTATCTAGATTGATTAGGTTTCCTTCATTCTTCTTTCTTGTGCCCATATGCATGAAAATTAAAGAAATAAAAAGGGGCTTTACCTATGCAATATCTCTTCATGTGTCCAGCCTTGTTGCATCCAAAACATCTACCTCTGAAAGGTCAGATATGTTCTTTAGGTTCTTCAAGAGTAGGTTTTTCTCCATCAGTATTCACATAAGCTTTTTCTTCTTGATTCTTGGAACATTCAACTTCATTGAAACCAACACCATTCATGTCTCCTTTAGGTTTTTGTCTCTATTTGTTCATCGATCAAGTTACTTCTCATGTGAAGTCTCTCAATATATTTCTTTGCCTCAACAAGTTTACCTTTTATGATCTAAATATATTTCTCTAATTCTAGATACTTGTTCTTGTAGTGATCAAGTCCAATCTTCATTTGTCACATCAGAATATTAGCATCCTTCAAAGCTTCTTCAGTTTTGTTTATAGCATCCTTTTCTTGTCGAATATCTTTAGCCATTGTTTCATGATTAAGCTTTAAAGTATCATTCTCTTGTTCAAGTTGTTTTATTTGATCTAAATTTTTATTGTCTGAATCCTCTTTTATCTGAACCATAAGATCTTGTCTCTGACTTTTGGAAAGTTCAAGCTGATCTTTTAGTTTCTTAATGAATCCCTCAGCTCTTCTCAATTTCAATCTCAAGTCACCATTCTCTTCTTTTTATTTTTCAAGGTCTTTAAGTACTGCTTCAAAGTTTTCTTCCAAGCTTTCAAAATCCATCTTGATCTCCTTTAACCTATTAAAATTTCTCTCCAAGGGCCAACAACTCTGATACCAATTGTTAGGATTGAGTAATACTGAGAGGGGGGTGAATCAATATTGCAACACTTTAAATTAAAATTAAACCAATTCTAAATAAACCATAAGATTGTTGAAATGAAAAGAACATAAGAAAATAACACACAACTCATAACACCATTATTTGTTGTCAAGGAAACCCTGACCAAGGGAAAACCCTAGTGGGGATGGTACCCACAAGCATGCACTAAAGTATAATATCTCTGTTAGGAGACCTAGCCCTATTAGGAGCTAAGTATTACATAGTACATTTCCTTGTTAAAGGAATATCAACCCTGTTAAAGGTATACAAAACCTTGTTAGGGGTGTCTTGAGCTTACAACTCTTATAACCAATACTTATTTTACAAAGTGTTCTCAGCAATGAACAAAAACAAATATCTTCAATGCTTAGATAGTTCCAGTTGTAGCTCTCAATAATATCTATAAACCTCTAATCTCACATCTACCATCAATCATCTCTGAGATCTCTTTTCACATCTTCACTTTACAAAATGTTCTTCATATATATGTGTTACATAATTTAGTCAGCTCTCAAATACAATACAAAATAGAATAAATAATTATACAAAAAGTAAATACAATGTCAACGACCTTGTACTACCAAAGTATAGGTAATTCAAAATAACAATCCAACTTAGCACGTTTGGATTCTATCTTATACTCCCTTAATCATTGCAACTATTCATCTTCTTTGTTTCACTGTTCTACTGTCTTCACATGTCTTCAGAACACTCTAAGTCTCTGCGATCAACACCAAAACAAAAGTGACCGTAATTGAAGTTCATACATATCCCAAAGTGTCTTCCTCTAAGCTCGCAAGTCATCAATTATCATATATGATATTTTTTGTCCAAAATAGTACTGCTATACTCTGTACTTCTTTTTCTATACTTAGTAATTTTCAAGACTGTATATCCAAAAATGTACTTAACTGCAAGCGATCATCATATCAGATGTGTTGCCATAAATGAAAACCCTCAAGTGTCTCATATCACACCAAAAACATCACTTACCAACACAAGCGACCATTCATAACATATGTGTTTCCATAAATGACAACCCTCAAGTGTTCCAGAACACTCCTGAATGAACCACTTGCCAACAATCTCTCCCTTTGGCATTGATGGAAACACTTAATGAAAATGACTAAGTGTCAATACCAAAAAGAATATACATTTTCCTTCTTTATCTCTTCTTTATCTTTCTCATGTAGAATGTCCTAAAAAAACCAAAAAAAATTGCATAATGTCCTGAAAAAAATCCAAAAAAATCATATAATGTCCTAAAAAAAAATCCAAAAAAATGCATAATATCCTGAAAAAATCCTAAAAAAATCAAATATGATCTTGAAAAAAAATCCTAAAAAAAAAATATGATGCTGAAAAATTCACTAATAATTGCATAATGTCCTGAAACAATCCTAAAAAATTGTAAACAGTCCTGAAAAAGTATAAAAAAAAATAATTGAAAATTTTAAAAATTTCAAAAATCCTAAAAATCATTAAAAAAATTAGTAATAAATGTCATTTTATGATGCTCATTTCATTTTCTCATCATGTACATAATTGCTTGTTATTTTCAATAAATCATTCCTTTGCCATTAGATAAAGATTTGAGCAGACGCTATCTGAAGACTCATTAAACATTGTGCTTAACAAAATCATGCTTCAATAGACAATCTGTCCAATCTTGTCAGCAATCAATTAGATGAAACTTCTCGTATCAATCGATCAACATCAATTTGTCCTTTATCAATCATTATTTTGTCTTATACAAGGTGTGGTATACTCGAAACTAGATGATATTTGTCTTAGATGGGGTACTTCATTCCTTAAACTAGACATCATCATCATCATCATCATCATCATCATCATCATCATCATCATCATCATCGTCGTCGTCGTCGTCATCATTGTCATCGTCGTCATCATCATCGTCATCGTCGTCATCGTCGTCATCATCATCATCATCATCATCATCGTCATTGTCGTCATCATCATCCTTGTCGTCCTCATCATTGTCGTCGTCGTCGTCGTCATCATCATCATCATCATCATCATCATCATCATCATCATCATCATCATCATCATCATCATCATCATCATCATCGTCGTCGTCGTCGTCGTCATCGTCGTCGTCATCGTCGTCGTCGTCGTCGTCGTCGTCATCGTTGTCATTGTCGTCGTCGTCGTCGTCGTCGTCGTCGTCGTCGTCGTCGTCGTCGTCGTCGTCGTCGTCGTCGTCGTCGTCATCATCATCATCATCATCATCATCATCATCATCATCATCACCATCATCATCATCAAACGAACTATTAACATTGACAACAAGATCAGAATGGTCGTTGACTTTCTTGGTATAGTGAGTCTTATATTTTATTGATTTATCTTTGATCATGTTCTTATGCTACTCTAGGATATCTTTGAGTGGTGAGAGTGGCTGTGATGGTTCATGGTCATTTATTTTGTTTTTGTCTTCTGTTTGTGAGCTGTTCTTCATAAAATTCTGGGGCACGTATTCCATATGCTTTGGGATGACTGGAAACATTCCTTGTCTGCAATGTGTTTTTTTTTTTATGCAAAGGGATCACATTACCGCCCTGAATTTCTCTGTTATGGTGCAACATATCTATTTTCCATATCAAATAAAGCTCTTATAACAATAATGCACTTATGAAAGCAATGATTCATCACTACTAATTATTCTTCTCTTCCATCTAATTTCTACTTTCTCCTAACATTTCTTCCGTCAATCTTAGCAATAATCTTTTATTTTCAAAAAATTGTCCTCATATCAATTTCTGTCCAATTTTTTGAGGGGGCATCCTACCTCCATTCTGTTGATCCATTGGGGCATGATTTTTAATTTTTCTTTGACACAACACTCATAATCACATTGTATACAAGAGGGGAAAAATGTAAACACCCAAAAATGGTTCAATGCCTATGCCCTCATTTTTAACATGTCTTCTATCTTGTGTGTTTGATCTTTATCATTCACTAATATTGTGTCATTCTTCCATGCCATCAATTACTAACATTTTTCTCATTTTGGCTGAATTAATCTTCTTCCTAAACCAATCCTAATTGATCCTAATCATTCCTAATCTTCCTAAATCAATCCAAGATCATTCCAAACTCATTTATATCATTCTAGGGCATTGTCAAAGTTCATCAATGCCTCATCTCTTTTCAATCCTCCTTCGATAGTGTTGTCAAAGTTCATCGATGCCTTATCATCATCAATCTTGTCCAAAAAAAATTTCAAATTTCATCGATGCCTTATCATCATCAATCTTGTCCAGGGCATTGTCAAAGTTTGTAGATGTCTTATCACCATCAATCCAGGAGCATTGTCATGTTCGTCAATGTCTCCACATGAGCATTGTCAAGTTTATTAATGCCTTCTCCTCATCATTATTTGAATGCATTGTCAAAGTTCATCGATGCCTCATTATCATATGGCTTCTTCAATAGTATTGGCAAAGTTCATTGATGATATTTAATCATTTTAAAATATCATTATTTGAGTTCATTGTCAAAGTTCATCAATGCCTCAGAGCTATCATAATCCTTATCAATATTATCAAAACCAATTCAATTGCGCATTAGTGCCTTCAATTTTATCAGTAATCTAGTATTTTGTCCTCTTGGGATGAACGACCTATGATTTCTCTCTATCCTTTATGAACAAATTGTATTTATTCATTCTTCATCCTAAGTCTCCATAATTAATTAATTGGTTAATTTGTAGTTTATGGAATTTTAGGATTTCATAAATGCTAATTATTATTTTTTGAGGAATATTTAGTTCTTAATTGAATAAATCCCTCATAAATCTACCTAATTTTTCATCTCCTCTAATTATGCTTCATCTCCTAGTAATTAGCTCCATGAGCTCTTCCACCTTTCCCTATCCATTTCTCCCCTAATTGTGCTTCTATTTTCCTATTAATTTGCTTCTTTCATTTACCTTCAATTATGCATTGATTTATGCATACTAATTTGTTTATTCCTTTCCAATTCTAAAAATTGTCTCTACCATTCTATAACTTGAGATTCAATTCTCTCATTCAAGTTTGAACCAGAATCTCCTAGTATTATTTCTATCAACTCGTGCTTTCAAATCTTTGTGCAATCTTGTCATTGGAAAAGAGAAAGAATAATCAACTCAATCGAGAAGAAAGGAGAGCATTTGAGCATCATTTGAAAGGGGTTTTATGTTTTGTTTGCATATGTTTTGAATTCCTGTTTCAATGGCTCTAATGTTAGATTAGATGGCTGTGCATATTGTTTAGGGTTTTGTGATTACCTAGATACATCGTCGGAAAATGGAAGCACTTCCATTTAGGACTGGTTTATCCCTTTGAATAAGTGGTTTGGGGTCATGTCAAACTGAAGGCATTATATTTTTCCATTAGTATACACAAGGAAAAACATGAACTACACCATCGGTTTGCATTACACTGACAGAAAGGGCACAACACTACCCGATGCCAAGGTTACCCGATACTGTCAAGTTCAAAGCATCCTGACAAACACTATTTATTGTTACCCGATGAAAAAAAGGATAAAGGAACCCAACGAGTAACAATAATGCAACCCAATGGAACATCAAAGGGAGGAACCCAATAGATGAAGGGAAACCGATGATTAATTCAACAAAGGAACGCCGATAGACTTTTAGTTTAACCTGACGACCAAGAACTGACATTTAGTTACATCCTGCAAAGAGTGGATGTGAATTTCCACGTCAGATAAAGCATTGAAGTTGTATATATAGCTTCTTGATTTTTTTTAAAACCACTATGTGTAGAGAAAGTAATGTAATTATTATTGTTTTAATCAGTTTTACTGATTTAAAACATGCAAACTAAAGATCAAGGTCAGGTTGTAAACCTTGGATCTAAGAGTTAACATTGTAATGTGTGATTCTAGAATAGGTTAAATACTTGTATAAATAGATGCTCAATCTATTGTGAACATTTTGTCATTTGATGATGATTATAGCCACTGAGAGCATCTAAGGACCAGACAAGAGATTTCATGAACAAGGACAAAAACAAATCAAATTAGTTTCAAGAACAGAACACAGGCTACCGACGAGCAGAGAAAGGTATTAATCAGTCACTTGAGGTGATATTCTTATTATGAGAGCTTTAATGGATCTGTGATCAGCAATTTTAGATTGCATACAGTCAGGTAAAATATATGTACTCATTCTAACAAGTGTAGTACACTTAAGAAATCCTTTCAAGAAATGTGGACCTAACAATCCTATTGTAAATCTCTTAACCAAGTACACACTTAAATCAGTGTTGCTAAAGCTCTTAACAGAGTAGATCTTAACCGGTCTCCACTTTAATACTCATAACAGGGTAGATCATCAGAAGTGATCAATTGTAAGCCTTTATTGACTCCCTTCCATTCTGCAGATAGTGAAGTTTTGTGGGTGCCATCCCCACCGTAGTTTTTACTTCCTAAGAAGAGTTTTTTGTGATATCATATCTTGTGTTATGTGTTTATTACTTTCATGAATGTTTCTATGAATGTTGAAAACAATTAAAGATTATGAATTAATGTTACATATTGCATAAGAAAGAACAACAATAATGGTCGGTAATTCAGTAAAGAATGATTACTAATGATGAATGGTGACAAGAGTTAAAAGTTTTAGAGGTATGGATTCACCCCTCCCCTCTCAATACTACTTCCCACTAATCCCAACAATTGGTATCAGAGTTAAGTATCTTCTTGGAAAGATTAAAGGCTTAAGAGAAAATATCATACAATGGAGAAGTACAAACTTGATAAGAATATTGAGAACAAAAAGCTTAAGATACATATGTTCAATGACCAGTATAAAGAATCAAGAATCAAGATGAGAGAGCTATTGGATGATAGGAAAGGTACAAAAAACTAGAGAAATGAAAATATTATCAAGAAGAAGAGATTCTAGATTTCTTTGAATCCTTAGGATCAAATACAAGTAATGCATTAGACACATTAGAAGAGAACATCACAAGTCTAAAGGAGATCAATCAACACCTGACATAACAAATAAAGATGCTGCAAATTGGTCAAGAGACACATATGGTAAGAATGATTGATGTGATGAGTTATGCTAGACAAGATGAAACATAAAGAACACTTGCTATTGATGACAGAAGGAAGATTATAGAGAAACTACAAGAGAAGGAGTTAGAAATTTAGATACATGCTGAGCATCACCATGAGATTATAAATCAGAGTATTCTTATGATTCAAGAAGAAAATAGAATGAATATAGAACTCATTGAAAGAGTACAAGGTATCGGTGAACTAAGAGAAGAGAATGAAAAACTAAAGCATGAGGTTAGAATTCAACAACAACATAATGAAGTTATCAAAAAGGCTGAAGAGAGCAATAAAAGAATGGATGATTTTCTTGAAGGAAAATGAAGAGTAAACAACAACAATGGTTTAGGCTTTACCGAAAGTAGAGAATCATTAAATCAAGCCAACCCAAAGAATGTCTATGAAAATCCAAGACCAAAAAATCTGACATGAAAACACTGTGGAAAGAAAGGACACACATCAAATGTATGCCGAGGAAAAATGAAAGGTATTCCTTAATCTACATCTTCATTCATAGGATTCTGTTATAAATGTAACAAGAAAGGATATAAAGCATATGAATGTAAGTCTAAGATAGATCAACCAAATAAGGAAACCTACATGGAAAACTACTGTCCTACATGAAAGATGAATGGGCACACAACTAATGAATGTTGGAAAAAGAAAAGCCAAGAATGGAAGCCAAAAGGTCAAGAAACTCCCTATCAACCAAAGAGAATCGGTAATCAATATGTATGGGACTACAACACTTGGACAAATTGTACAACATGTGGTAGATATGGTCACATTTCTACAAACTGCATGAGGGCATGGACCAAAAGGTCTAGAGGCTGGTCAAACCCCGGAATAACATGCTTACACTGTCACAAAGTTGGTCATCTCAAGAAAGATTGCAAAGACCGAATGACAGAGACAAGCACATATCTTAATGGAAACACCATTGAAGATATTCAGAGGGCTAGAGACAAAATGTGGAGAAAATATTCAAGCAATGATGAAGTTAGACCAAGTAATGCAAATGGTGACACCCCATCCAATGGATCTGGTGACATCACCACCCTACTTAAGCTGAACAAGTAAGTATAGAACTGCACTACACCAAGTCATATTTTGCATCAGTTCCATTATACAATTGATACATAGTTAAAATCTGCATAAATAAAGATGCATATTATGTTACTTGTTACAATTTTGAGAAAACAACCCCATCAGTATACACATACCAAAAATCATTGGTGAACATAATGGATGAGTTTTTTACACTTACCAAAAATTGTCGGTCAACACATAAAATAGCTAAGTTGCTAATGTAAACCGACACCTGTCGGTAAGGAAGCAAAGTTGCAAAGTTTTCATGACAGAATACCGATATCCATGGGTAAAAGAAAAATTCTTAATAGCCATCCTGAGCATCTTGACAACACCGATGATGATTTTTAAAGTCTTCCCGATGAACTGCATCTTCATGTCCCGATGAGTCGTTGAGCATTTATGATAAGACTTAGGGAAAAATTCTATATATAGTCGATGGGAGCACTTCATTTTGCACCTGCAATTTGAAGAGAAAAGAAGAGAGAAAAATAGAGTGATTGAAGAGAATCAGTAGAGCGACCTCGACTCGATCCAGCACACCCAAAACAGATCATTCACCAGTTCACGGATCAAAGTAAGTACCAAGGGCACCGAAATAACTCTATCATTATTTTCAAGAAAGCCTTAAAAGTTGTAAAATGATGGCAACTACTTCAAGAACTGCTAAGATCAAGAGTGATAAGAAGAATGTAGTTAGGTTAATCAAGAAAAACACCTATGCAGAACCTAAATAAAAGATATTCCCAGAGATTGCATTGAAACCCGATGAAACCAACGTGTTTTCTAAAATTCCACCTAGGGTTTTTCTAATAGAGGATGTAAGGTACTATATTCACTACAAAATCATTGAAATAGGTGATCTGGAGATGGATGAAGCTTACAAGAAGCTTTGTGATGTAGAAGGGAACCTGAAGGAAGAGCACAAACACTTAGAGGTTAAAGGGATAATTAATGCCCTACATTTCTGTAGGGACTTCAAGACCGACTAGATTAGGTTGGTACTTAGCATAATGCATGACCAAAAGCTATGGTTGGATCACCCCAAAAAAATCACTAAGGATGTCTTTCATGCTATCACTGGTTATCCAATAAATGACAAGCCTAAGGCTCACAAGCATCCTTCCAATCTAGAAGTTGAAAAGCTAACAAAATTTGAATGGGATAACAGAGGTCTCAAAGTTAACACCATCACCGACAAGGAACTGAGGTTTAGTGCATGTGTGATTGGCTACAAGATCTTTTAGGAAAGTAGGGTGAACAACATATCGGAAACATTAGTAAGCACAACTTACAAAATAGTGACAAAGGGCATACAAATGGATCTATGTGAGATCCTGATGAAACACATTGATGAGAACATGAACACAATAAGGTCTGCAAAGAATAAAACATGTAAGGTCAGCTCACTTATCATGTGTATATTTTTCTACTTTCAAGAATACGTTCCTTTAGTAGGAAAAGTGAAATGGGACACTACAAAACCGGTGACACTACAAATCAGTGAATTAATTAAGTTAGTAGGAGATAATTTTGATTCAGTTATGACTGCATACTTCCTTGAATTCAAGGCAAAGATTATGGAAAGAACAAGGATCCTTGAGAAACTTATTGAAAAACATAGGGATGAAATATGTTTTATGGTGGATATAGACTTTACCTACATAAAACTGGTTGTACCAGGGAAAACTTGGTTAGCCCCTCTTTATTATAAAATCAACATAGATCAAGAAACCAAAGCTATTGATGCATTGATCAATGAGCCTATTGATAGAAAACAACCAAGGTTTGGAACCTATGAAGAGGCCAGATCAAAGATACAAAGAGGCCTAGAAATTAAGAAGACTATCAATAAGAAGAATAAAATGGTTAATAATCTTGAAAAGATTCTATCGGTCAATGAGGAGGAACAAGAACAAATTGAGGAAACTGATGTATAGGGCACCATCGGTGAAGGTCAAGATGAATAGAAATCAAAATTTGAAGGAACTAAATCTGATACACCTCCAACTCCTACAAAGAAGTAGAGGACAAGGATTCAAACTGCTAAGACCGATACTACACCTCTTAAGAATGGTCAAGTAAGGACCTATAAGAGGAAGTAGCCATCAAAGCAAACAAAGGAACAAACTGTGAAGACTACACCTACAAAGAAGAGAAAAAGAATGGTCAGTACAAAAGATGACAGAGGATTCTAAAGAAGATGAGCGTGATGTAGTGAAGAAGAACTTCAGAAATCAAAAAATTGATGAGGTTGTTGAATCCATTGCTACATATGGCACGATGTATGAAAAGAAAATCAGATAATGGGATACACTGAAACCAGAGGACCAAAATAAGATACAAGAAGAAATCATCATGTCAATGGTAAAATTCAATTATATAGTAGCTGAATTTGTCAATCAAATACCTAAAGAGCTGGGTAACAGAATATCCCAACAATGGTCATATCCTCTACAAACTGAGAGAGAAGGAAGAGAGAGGGTACTATTAACACTTATGCCTCCTGAATCTAAGATAAAAGAAATCAAAGAAATACTGAAGTACTCAAGAAAATTTGTAGCCAAGATAAGTGGTTACAAAATGCTAGAAGATAAGTTTATAGAGATGGATATAGTGACCGAAACAAAATGGAGACAACTCCTAAATCTGCCAGCAGAGTCAAAAAGTCATGAGGAATAGTTACTTCTCATTGACACACCTCATAGAGAGGAGGAGAAAGACAAGGCAAGTCCTCAGCACATTTCTTTGGACAATTTTGAAGATATGGAGCCAATAGATTTGGACAAAGTCATGGATGATCTTGACATTCAAGACATCACACATTATGACTCTGATAAAGATCCTCAAAAAGAAGATGATGTTATATTTATATCTCTTAAGGATCACATCAAACAACAACAAATGGAGACCCAAGAAAATAAATACATGGATGTTCCTGATGAAGTATGACCAGACACTTCAGTCATGGACATAACAGAACCAGACCCTACAGAGCAAGTAAAAAAGGACAAGGATGTCACTACTCAAAAAGACCAAACCGACGAGCAGGACACCACTCTAGATACAACCCAAGCTAGCACACAAAGCAATATGCATGTATTAATGAAGGCAATCAATATAATAGAGGGTAATAAAGGATCTACTATAGAAGATACAATAACATCAGAGGACAAGGGTGATGATGAAGAAAAAGACACCACAAATGACACAATGGACACAACTGCAAAGCAAGTTACAAACGATGATCAAAAAGATAAGTCTACTGATGAAAGTAAAGAGGAAACACAAAAGGTAGAAAAGGACACACTGAAAGAAAAGAGTGAAGAAGCAAAGAAATATGAGATGGAGAAGAAAATAGAAGAAAAATCTATAGAGTCACCCAAGGTTGATGGAGAGACATCTTCACAAAATCAACAGGTGCAACCTAAGCAGAAAACACAAGAAGCATCACCAAAAAATCCTTCACCAAGAACTTCAAAGAGGACAAATGAACTAGCAATGGTAGTTCATACATCTATGTCTACACAAGTGTCAAAGAAGAAGAAGAGCAAGCATAAGAATCTAGTCACTCTGGATGAAATCATTAAGATTCTACTTTGTGATCCCAGGACATTGGATCCAACTAAATTGACCAAGTATGAAAGACTCTATGAGAGGAAGGCAATGCACGACAAATTAAGAAAATCCACAAAGGAGGCAAAGGTACTTGTAGTAGCAAGAGGAATACTTCAACAAATTGTACCAGATGTAGATGTTGATCAAACAACCCCAATTCTTGATCAATTAGTGGTTCTCATAGATGCAATCACATCTCAAAACATAGATGCTGAGAAGGTCATGGAAGAAAGACTTGAACAAAAATATGAGTTCAAGCTAGCAGAAAAGATAAGCCAAGAAGTGGCATTGGAAAAGGTAAAGCTTTCTGAATTGGTTAGGACAATTGATCCAAATATCTTAGAAGCTATAACCTTAATATAGAAATTATGCACGCTTGACCAACTCACTTAAGAGTATATAGACAAGATAGCACAGATAGATGTTGATCTTTAGGCAAGTGCAAAAAGTATCACGAAGAGTGAAGATGAAATAAAATTGCACAATGAGAAACTCAAATAGGCTTAGAAATTGAGACAAGACATACAAATTTCAAAGACAAAGTTTAGAGATGAGGTAAATTAGCTTCAAGCACAACTCTTACTAACACTCTCACTACTGTACAAATATATGACAAAGGCAAAAGTACTAATTGTCACTCCAAAAATGTCTGTCCTAGACAACATTTATGATATGCATGCAAGGCTAGAGCTAGAGCACATGGCACTAGAACTCCAAAAAGAAAAATGGGAGAAATTGCTTGAGAACATCAAGAACATCCATTCACATATTCTTGACACATTGTAAGTTACACATTTTTGGCATCTTATAAGTTGTACATTTTTGTCAGGAGTGTCAAATAAAGGGGAAGTGATATGTACAATCACAGTAAAAGAAGTGGGAAGTGAAAGGAGGAAATAATGTGTACAGTCAAACAATTGAAAGAGAAAAGAAAAGGGAATGTATAGTACAGAGGAAAGTATACATGTACATATACTTACACTATACCGATGCATACAGTTAGGGGGAGTCATATAATGACAAAGATATAGACATGGTGTACATACTAAACACTTTAGTATTATACACATATAAGTTTTTGATACTAATGTCAAAGGGGGATATTGAAGGAATTATGTTTTTCCATTAGTGTACACAAGGAAAAACATGATCTACACCATCAATTTGCATTACACCGACAGACAAGGAACAACACTACCCGATGCCAAGGTTACTCAATACTGCCAAGTTCAAAGCATTCCAACAAACACTATTCAATGTTACCCAATGAAAAAAAGGATAAAGGAACCCAATGAGTAACAATAGTGCAACCCAATGGAACAAAAAAGAGAGGAACCCAACAGAAGAAGGGAACTCGATGATCAGTTCAACAAAGGAATGCCGACAGAGTTTCAGTTCAACCTGACTACCAAGAACTGACAGTCAGTTACATCCCGCAAAAAGTGGATCTGACTTTCCATGTCAAATAAAACAATGAAGTTGTATATATAGGTTCTTGATTTGTTTTAAAACCATTATGTGCAGAGAAAGCAATGTAATTATTATTTTTTTAATTAGTTTTACTAATTTAAAACATGCAAACTAAAGATCAAGGTCAAGTTGTAAACCTTGGATCTAAGAGTTAACATTGTAATGCATGATTCTAGAATAGGTTAAATACTTGTATAAATAGATGCTCAATCTATTGTGAACATGTTGTTGTTCGATGATGATTGTAGCCACTAAGAGCATCTAAGGACCAGACAAGAGATTTCATGCACAAGGACAGAAATAGATCAAATCACTTTCAAGAATAGAACACAGGATACTGACAAGTAGAGAAAGGTCTTAATCAGTCACTTGAGGTGATATTCTTATTATGAGAGATTTAATGGATCTGTGATTAGTAATTGTAGATTGCATACAGTCAGGTCAAATATATGTACTCATTCTAACAAGTGTACTACACTTAAGAAATCCTTTCAAGAAAGGTGGACCTAACAGTCCTATTGTAAATCTCTTAACCAAGTGCACACTTAAATTAGTGTTTCTAAATCTCTTAATAGAGTTGATATTAACTAGTCTCTACTTTAATACTCCTAACAGGGTAGATCATCAGAAGTGATCAATTGTAAGCCTTTACTGGCTCCCTTCCATTCTGCAGATAGTGAAGTTTTATGGGTGCCATCCCCACCACAGTTTTTACTTCCTAACAAGAGTTTTCTACGATGTCATAAATTGTGTTATGTGTTTATTAATTTCATGAATTTTTATATGAATGTTGCAAACAATTAAAGATTATGAATTAATGTTACATGCATAAGAAAGAACAATAGTAATGGTTGGTAATATAGTAAAGAATGATTACTAATGATGAATGGTGAAAAGAGTTAAAAGTTTTAGAGGTACTAAGTCACCCCTCTCCTCTCAGTACTACTTCCAATTAATCCCAACACAAATGCCTTGAGTAGTTCTTTGACTTGGATGTAGTTTTTCCCCTATTCTGCCCTATTTTCCACTTCTTTCCTACCTATTTCTGGTATCCTGCTCTGAGATTTTGAGGTTCTTGACCTCAGGGTCAAGGTTGAACTTTTGGGTCAAGGTTGACCTAGACCTTGACCTAGGTAAAGGTTGACCTCAACCTTGACCTAGGTCAGGGTCGACCTCGATCCTGACCCAGGGTCTAAATTTTGAATTTCAAATATTTTCAAATGTCGGGGTTTGGAAAGAATTATTTCCCACTTTTGGGTTGGCTATTTTGGGCTCCAGAGTGGTGAATCTTAAAAAGATATTTAATATAGGTCCACTTCTATGGGTATGAGCCTAATGGTAATTTAATTCTCCTATGTCAGCCTCTCTAGAAGTTTGTGCCCTAGACTAGTATATAAGGAAGCCTTCTCCTCTTATTCTCGATCATCCACACAGAATCCACACACAATGTACGCATAATCTATTGAAGTGATCATCTACTTTCAATAATTCAAGTTTTCAAGCAATCAAGCACTCAAGCATCCAAGATTCAATTCATCAAGGAGATCCATTAGTAGCCATTAAAGGATCAAGCTCTATGGAGCCCTCTTATTGAAGATATCTCCATCCATATCCATTCAAGCTTCTTCCTATTCCAAGGTCCA
This sequence comes from Thuja plicata, assembly GCA_018584345.1. Classification (NCBI taxonomy): domain Eukaryota; kingdom Viridiplantae; phylum Streptophyta; class Pinopsida; order Cupressales; family Cupressaceae; genus Thuja; species Thuja plicata. Next base: position 957,318 of record MU224931.1, read on the forward strand.
TTCAAGATTGGTGTTGAAAATCTAAAGGAAATTGATTTGAGAGATCCTACATCCTAAAATTATACATCCATTAGAGCATCCATACTTGTGGATTCAAGGATTCCAATCATCCACAAGGGTTTAAACATAAGCAAGGTGAATTGTTCTATTTACTTCATTTATCACTGCAATTTAAATTCTATTTTAAGTTTAATTCCAAAACCAGGGTTTGACCAAGGCAAACCCCTCCCCCAACAAAAAAAAACCCTTTTTTATTGTAGGTATAGGTATGGAACAACAAATTAAAAAGTAGATTTAGATACCCTTTTCAAAAAACTTTCAGGATCCGCGATTAGGTTTTCTGTCAGAGTAGTGTAGGTCAAGGTCGACATAAAGGGTACAATTGCACCCTCGTATTTGGGTCAAGGTTGACCTGGATCAGAAAAGAAAATGATTTCTGGGTTTTATTTGTCTCTGTGTTTCAAGGCCAAGGCAGGTTGTAAAATTTCTAGAAACTCAGTATAGACACCATAAAACAACAATTTCCAGATCTGCTATTACTTTGAGCTTAGTATTTGTCTTCAATTCATTTCAATTAAGTTTTTAATCTTTTCAGATCTATTACACACTCTCCTCCCAAAATAGAATGCAAGGTTTTCCTCTTTCTTCTTATTCCTAATCGATTGATTCATTTTAGCATTGACCATTTTCTTGTGGTTAATCAATTTGGATCTTTCCTTTGTGAATTTGGGGCAAAGAGGAGAATCTTACCTTCCCCAAACTTTTCAAATGTAAAGGGTATTATTTAGAGGTGCAAGTGTCTTGTTCCCCTTTATGTTTTTATCCTTTACATTTTGGTGAACCGGCTTACGACAACTCTTTTTTTGTGGTTTTAGATTTACATTTCATGTTAGATCTTGCATGCTTATTAGATTAGGATTCTTTTATGTTCTTTCATTTATATTTTCCTAATTTTGTTCATGTGCATTGCAATGGCATATGAGATTTACTACCTCTAGTCCTACTTATAATATTTCAGTTAGAAGAAGTCACAGACTTATGGGTTCCTTTGATCCTGAGTCTTCCTTTCCTTTCCTTAGGATCACAGATGACAATTTGATCACTCATGATTCTAATACTTCTATGGAGCATAACGCTTCTCACTCATCTCATGATGAGGATGATTCTTTAAGAGTTCCTCCTAAACAAGTTTAAAAACTTTCAACTAAACTTGATAAAATGGGAAATTGGCTTATTCAAGAAAACCATAATCAACATTCCATTCAAGCTATAGAGGGCCTAAAGAAAGTCCTTCATGATAGTGATCAAGGTATTAATCTCTTGTATGGTATCACTCATCTTGTGCATTTAAATTTCAAACCTTTAGCTTAAGAAGCTCAAGATCTAGGATTCTCTCCTCCTCTCACTAGTGTGGAACCTTCTTCTAGCATTCCTTTACCTAAATTTCCTACTTACACTCCTCCTTTAGTGACTACATCTCTTCCATATTCCAATCCTCTAGCTTCAAATATTCCACTTCCATCTCTTCCTATGAGTGTTCCACTAGTATCTCTACCTACGTCACAACCTTATTACCATAGTGTTCCTTTTACCTATTCCAACCCTCTTCCAACCATGGTTCCAAGTGTTCCACTAGTTGTGTCTTCCATTCCCATTGCTTCATACACTTTTCCTATTTTTCCTAATGTTCCTATGCCTCCTATTTCTTCTAATGATTCCATAATCATTAGTCTAACTCAAACTGTGTCCTCTTTACAACAACAACTTGTGACGTTAACTCAATCTGAGTTTAGTATTCCTACATGTGACATGGGTAGTCCATTATCCCTAGACATTATTCATGCTCCTGTCCCTCAGCAAGCCAATATGCCTTGTCTTGAGAATTACAATGGAAAGGGAGACCCTGTCACTCATGTTAAAACATTTCAAATCCTTTGCAGTGACTATGCTCATGACCATAGGATTTTAGCCAAGTTGTTTTCTAGAAATTTTTGTGATAAGGCCTTGAAATGGTATTGTTCCTTGCCTCCTTATTCTATTGATTCTTTTCCAAAACTTGCTAATGCCTTTATCCAATAGTTCCAAAATAACATTGGTCTGAAAGTGTCCCTAACTAATTTGATGCATTGTAAACAAAATACTAAAGAAAAATTGACTGAATTTATTGGTATTCATGATATTGATATTCAACATATGTTTATTTCAAATTTGCAAAAGGATATTAGAGATAAGATTCTACTTACTGAATTTACCTCTTTTCAACAACTTTTTGCAGCACTTCATCATTATCAATTACAAGTGAGTCAATTTGAGATCAACACTCCAATGGCTCTTGTTCTAGTTGATAAGAGTGATGCTGCTCCTTATCCCAACAAGTTTCAGAAACCTAAAAACTATGTCAAGATAAATAAGAAATAAAATGCAGTTGCTGATCAAGTTGTTATTGCATCCAACAATGCCACTTTGGCATCCAAACTTGTAATGGTTTTCTCTATCCATCATTTGGATCTATTAATTTTCCCATTGAAATATGTGGTAAAGTTGTGAATAGTAGCTTCATTATTGTACCTACTTCTAATCAGTTTCAAGTTAAGCTTGGTTTTCCTTGGTTGAATTCCATGCATGTCGTTTCTTCTCCTATCAATAAGTGTATTAAGTTCATTCATGATGAATAAGTGAAAACAATTAATCATATTTTATATCAACCTTCTAGGCCTAGGGATTGTGCTACCCTTGACTTCTTTTGGCCTTCATTACCTAATTCATGTTCTTCTCTACCCGTTAACCTTTTTCACTCATATCAAGCCTATAAAGATCACAATATTGTTGAGTTAAGCATGCCTCGGATGGATCTTAACCGTGGTATTTTGCCTAGACATTTCATACCTCCTTTATCCATTGCTTCTAGTTCTGTTAATCAAGCTCCTAGTGTTGCTTTTCAACCTACTGAGAATCCTCCTAATCCTCCTATAGACCCTGTGAAGGAATTGGTTGTTATTCCTCCTAGTTCTCAACATATTTCAAACAAGACAAAACATAATTGATCTGCCAATGAACATCGTAAGAAGCGTTGGGTTCAAGTTAAGGACCATGCCTATGTTCTTAAAAGTTATTTACCTTCTTTTGACCAGCCTAATGGTGCAGATCACCTCCCATTTAGGCTTGATGTTGGGTTAGATGTTATTTAGGGTTTTTTAGGGGTTTTGTGTATTTGTAATAAGATCGAATGGTTATTGGATCCAAGCATGTCCTAATGTGTTTGTAAGAGAAAAAGTTTCTCATAGGTTCAAAATGTGGTCAAATGGTCTAAAAGTTGTAAAAGTTGCTAATTTTGAGAAACTATGGGACATGGTCTCCACTAGGGTCCTAAGTTTCCTAACTAGGGTCTTAGGATAGGGCAAGGAGCATCGAGTTGACCAGAATCATAAAAAATGTCAAAAAGAAAAAAAATGCTCAAAAGTTGCTCAAGCAACTTTTTGCAACTTTTGCAAGAAGCTAAAAATGAAGGAATGGACAGTTTGAACAACCCATGCTTGAGTATTTGAGCATGGGATAAATAATTTTAGAGTATAATGAAGTTTTAGTTATAGACCACACATGTGCACAAACTGTACAGATGTTTTTCTGAGTTTTCCTTGCAATTACAGTGTTTTTGCAATCTTGTACGGTTGTGTATGGATTGGATTGTACAATATGACTCCTCAGGAGTGTAGATATTTGTTTTAGCTTTCTTTTTTTATATTCAATTTTTATTTCAAGTTTAGGGATTGTAGAGTTACACTTTGTTTTAGGTGACTGTGTCTGCAACTTCCATTTGTAGAGTTGCAGGAACAAAAATGGCTCTAACCTAAGCATCCACAGTAGAAAATGAATGATACCTTGTGTTTTGGTAGGTTAGAGTCTATAGATAGTGTTTTGGTTTTAGTTTTTTTCTCACAACTAAACTTCTAGTTTTGGAGTGATGTCATAGGATGACTGCTTGGAGTAGGTGAGCCAGAACATTGTGAAGATCTAATTGGAAGAACACCCCCATGATCTGGTATGAACATCTAAGTGATATGTGTGGAATCCCTAGAGTGTCCCCTTGATGGATCAAATGGTTTCAAGAGTTTGAAATAACTTTGAATACCTTGTGGATGTATTTTGTATAGACTAGTCCAGAGGCCTAAAATATAGCCTAGAAACTAGGGCTTGATACAAATTAGGGTTGTGGGTGTTTTGAATACTTTTAGCTTTGGATTATTGAAGGGATAGGTGATATATTTCAAAATAATATATCCTTCCATGGGATTGCATGGAAGAATTTTCAGCATTTGACCAAAAATAGTGAAAATAGGCCTAATTAGGCCTACTAGTGGGTAGCGATAGAAAAGTGATTGCTAAGGTGGCCAGAAGTGTTTGAATTGTCTCAAATGGACATTTAAGGTAACATAAACATAGGAAAGAACTTGAGATGAGTTTGGGGAAGATCCTAAGCAAGGGTTTAGGGTTCTAGAGGGAAACCAAGGAGGAAAATTAGGTAATTGAAGGGCTAGTTGGACTAGTTGAAATTGATTATGTTTTGTTTCTTCATCTTTAAACTATACCTAGGAGGCAAGTTGAATCAAGGGCCTTGGAGGCTAGATATTGGTGAAGAGGAAATTGGAGGTTGAACCACTGGATGGTTCCAAGAAGTGGATTTTAGTTTGGAGTAAGACAAACTCATAGAACTCTAGACCCTCTACATCAAAGTGGTATCAGAGCCAGAACTATAGTAAGTTTGTTGTATGTTTGAAGGGGAAGAGAGCCAAGAGGTTGACAACATGCCACCCAAGGAAATGAGAAAGGATGCCATAGTGGAATTGGTCCAAGAACTACTGGAAAAGGCCAATCTATCAGAACCAAAGTGTAAGAGGAGAGTCACTGAATGGGGTGATGAAAGTGAGGAAGAAGATGAAAGACAGAAAAGAGATACATCTGGAAAAGGCAAAGAAGTGGAGATGGATAAGGACTAGAAAGTGTTCTTGGATACCTTTAAATCCATCAATAAAGATAGTATGGAACACATTCCTTACTATAGTGACAATTTGAATGGAGAAGAGTTGCTAGATTGGTTAGAGGCCATAGATAACCAATTTGATTACAAAGAAGTGGAAGAGGAGAAAAAAGTCAGTTATGCCAAGGCTAGGCTCAAGGGATCAACATTGATTTGGTGGAATATGATGCAAGATGACAGGGTAAAAAATGGGAAGAATAAAATAGTCTCTTGGGATAGGATGAAGATTAGATTAAGGGTACAATTCCTACCCACTAATTATGAGATACAAATATATTAGAGGTTACAAAATCTAAGGAAAAAAGAGCTGACAATAAGTGCCTATACTGAGGAATTTAACAAGTTGAGTTTAAGGGAAATGAGACAGGAAGAAGAAGTAGAAAGGGTAGCAAGGTATATCAATGGATTGAGGCAAGGAATCCAAGATGAGATCAGTATGATGGCTCCTAATAGTATGCACAAATGATTTCAATTAGCATTGAGAGTAGAAGAGAAGGCTAAGAGGAGGAGTGAATGCCAACAAAGAGGTAGAGGCAATAGAGGATTCGGAAGCATGGGTAACTTTGGAAGAGGCTAGAGCTCAAATAGGCCTAAAGAAACTTAGTCTATGGACAACAAAGGAGGAAACCAATACAAAGGTTCATTTCAGAGGGGAGGCTACAAAGGAAGAGGCCCTCCAAGAGGTAGGTTTTAGTCACAAGGCAAGACTAACTCTGTCTTCACCGACAGATGCTACAATTGCAACCAAGTGGGCCATACTATGTGCAGATGTCCTGATAAAGCTACCACCTCATCCATGGGAGAAAGAAGAACTCAGTTATTTGAAGAAGAGGAAACAAAAAGTGTCACCTCACCAATCTCCAAGGTAGGGCCAGTATTGGATGGAGAAAATATTATGTTGAGAAATACTTTATTATAAGTTCCTAGTATTACAGAGCTACCTCAAAAGAAGATCTTGTTTAAAAATACTTATAGGTCACATGGGAAGATCTGCAAGGTGATAGGGGAATCTTTTTCCATAGAGAACATAGTTTCAATAGAGATGGTGGACTAACTAAAGCTAGGAAGGATACCCCACACTACCACTTGCAAAGTGTCATGCCTAAATAGGGGTCAGTAGATAGTGGTGGATGAAAAAAATTTGGTGAAGTTTGAAATAGGAGAGAACAAAGACAAAGTGCTATGTGACATATTTCCTATGGATGTATTTCATCTCCTTCTAGGACTTGCATGGCAATATGATGTAAAGACCATTCATGATGGGGAAAATAACAACTATGTAATCACTAAGAAAGGTAAGAAGTTTCAAATGGATCCTTTGAAAGAACCTAATGAAGAGAAGCATGTGGGGACTAGTGTGATGCTTTTGAGTGGAAAGGAGTTCCTTAAAGTCATGAAGAAGGAAAGAGGGGTCTATTGTGTAGTGATAGTGAAGCCAAAAGAAGAGACAAAGGATAAAGTCAACATGCCACAAGAAGTACAAAAATTGTTGGAGAAATGCCATGAGATTATGGATAATGGATTGCCCAGTGCTTTGCCACCTATGAGGGATGTGAGTCATCAGATAGATATAATACCAGGAGCTACATTACCTAACAAGGCATCATATAAAATAAATCCAAGTCAAAATGTAGATACTGCCAAATAGATACAAGAATTTCTAGAGAAAGGGCTTATAAGGAAGAGTTTAAGTATTTGTGTTGTGCCAACTATCCTTGCACCTAAGAAGGATGGAAAGTGGAGGATGTATACTGACTCTAGGGATATTAAAAATATTACATTAAGATATAGATTTCTCATGCCTCAGATTGAGAAATTGTTGGACAATTTGGGGGTTCTTTCTATTTCTCCAAGGTGGATTTGAAATCAGGGTACCATCAGATAAGAGTTAGGCTTGGTGATGAGTGGAAAATAGCATTCAAGAAAAATGAAGGGCTATATGAGTGGATTTTAATTTCCTTTGGCTTGAGAAATGCACCTAGCATATTCATAAGGCTCATGAATGAAGTGCTAGCAGACTTTATAGGTAAATTTGTAATTTTTAATCTAGATTTTTTATTTTTGGGAAGTCTAAGGAGGAGCACATGAAGCACTTGGAAATGGTTTTGAGGAGGATACACCAATAAAAGTTGATGATCAACCAAGAAAATTGTGAGTTTTTGAAAATTGAACTTGTATACCTTGGATTTGTTGTTTCTAATGGATGCATGAAGATGGATCTTGATAAGGTCAAGTCTATATTGGAATGGCCAACAACTAGATCCATAAGAGATGTTAGGAGTTTTCATAGACTAGCCTCTTATTATAGTAATTTTGTGAGAAAATATAGCCTTGTATGTGAACCAATACTAAACACTATTAAGGGAGGAATTAAATGTCAGTTTAAGTGGACAGAAGCAATAGATAAAGGCTTTGAAATGTTGAAGAAAAATATAGTAGAACTACCTACTCTTAGGTTGCCTAACTTAAATTAGTTATTTGTGGTGGAGTGTGATGCTAGTAAACTAGCCATTGGGGCAGTGTTGAGTCAAGAGGGGAACCCTATGGCATTCTTCTCAGAGAAGTTGAATGAAGCCAAGAAAAATTACTCCACCTATGAATTTGACTTGTATGCAATGGTATAAGAACTCAAAAAGTGGAGACATTATCTCCTACCAAGGGAATTTGTAGTCTATACAGATAACCATGCCCTTAGCTTCTTGAATGGGCAATAGAAGTTGAATCAGAGGCACCTAAAGTGGTTAGAATCCTTGCAAGCATACACCTTTTTCATCAAACACAAGAAGGGTGTTAGGAAATAAGTTGCAGATGCACTAAGTAGGAGAGTCTTAACTATACATGAGATACAATTGCAAAGTGTAGGGATGAGTGACCTTAAAGACCTCTACAAATAAGACAAATATTTCAAGGATGTTTATGAAGCATGTGAAAATTTTAAACAAGGCTTTAAGGTGGACTTTACTAACTATATGTTGTAGGAAGGACTATTGTTCAAGGAACACTTGTTGTGTATACCTCAATTCTCAATGAGGGAAAACATAGTCAACGAAAAAATGCCAAGGCAGTTTGGGAGGCCACTTTGGAGTGGACAAGACACTTGAGCAAGTGAATAGGCATTTTTATTGGCCTAAAATATAGTCAGATGTCAGAACATTTGTGGAGAAATGTTAGATATGCCAAAGAGCCAAGGGACATTATAGCAACATTGGATTGTATCAGCCTCTATCCATACCATAGAGACCTTGGGAGTGCTTGAGCATGGACTTTGTTTTAGGATTGCGTACGAAATGAAGAAGACATGAAAGTGTGTTTATAGTGGTGGACAGGTTTAGAAAAATGGAACACTTCATTCATTGTAGACAAACCCATGATGCTTCACACATTGTAGGTCTTTTCTTCAAAGACATAGTGAGGATCCATGGATTTCCACTCAACATAGTAAGTGACAGAGACAGTAAGTTTGTGGGTCACTTTTGGAGAACCCTTTAGAAAATTATAGGTACAAACTTATTTTTCTTTTCAGCCTATCACCCTCAGTCAGATGGACAAACTGAGGTAGTAAATAGGTCTCTAGGTAACCTATTAAGATGTTTGACTAAGCAGCATGGATAGTCATGGGATCACATTATAGGACATGAAGAATTTTCCTATAATGAATCCATCAATAGGAGCATTGGAAAGAGCCCATTTGAAATAGTTTATGGGTCTAATATAAGAGGGATCATGGAGTTGAGAGACCTCAGTTTGTAGGATAGAAGGAGTGCCCAAGGAGAATCCTTTGTAGAGTAGATGAAAGAAATTCATAACCAAGTTAAGAAGACTTTACAACACCAAGTGGAAAAGTACAAGACCAAGGCATATAAGATAAAGAGGGAATTGAAATTCAAGGTGGAAGATCTGGTACTTTCTTACCTTAGGAAGGAGACATTGCCAAAAGGAAAGCCAACCAAGCTACTGATGAAGAAGATATGACCATTAAAGATATTTTGTAAGTATGGAAATAATGCATATGAGGTGGAGTTACCTCCTGATTTGGGCATCTCAACCATAATTAATGTGTGTGATATGTATCCCTATAATGTTCTTCCTTTTGACACTAGTCAACAAACTCTTTCAGACTTGGGAGAATAAAATTGGATCAGAGATCTACCCACTCCTCAACCTCTGCAATTGGATAGTGTATTGGACTCTGAGGTGATCAAGAAGACAAAGAAGGATACCTAAAATGAGTATCTTTTGAAGTGGAAAGGATTTCTAGATGCTGAAGCCACTTGGCTGACTAAGGTAGACATACTAAAGCATAGAGTCACCATTGAAGACCTTCTAATTCAAGGGACTTGAGTTCTTTGTCCCACATGAGTATGATGTAGAGAACCTCCCATTTCGGCTTGATGTTGGGTTAGATATTATTTAGGGTTGTTTAGGAGTTTTGTGTGTTTGTAATAAGATCCAATGGTTATTGGATCCAAGCATTTCCTAATGTGTTTGTAAGAGCGAAAGTTGCTCATAGGTTCAAAATGTGGTCAAATAGTCTAAAAGTTGTAAAAGTTGCTAATTTTGAGAAACTATGGGACATGGTCTCCACTAGGGTCATAAGTGTCCTAACTAGGATCTTAGGATAGGGAAAGGAGCATCAAATTGACAAAAATCATCAAAAAGGTCAAAAAGCAAAAAAATGCTCAAAAGTTGCTCAAGCTACTTTTCGCAACTTTTGCAAGAAGTTGAAAATGAAGGAATGGACAGTTGTATCTACCCATGATTGAGTATTTGAGCATGGGATGAAGAATTTTTGAGGTTAATGAAGTTTTAGTTGCGGAACACACATGTTCACAAATTGTACAGATGTTTTTTCTGAGTTTTCCTTGTAATTACAGTGTTTCTTAAATCTTGTACGGTTGTGTACGGATTGGATTGTACAATATGACTCCATGGGAGTGTAGAGATTTTTTTTATCTTTCTTTTTCATATTTAATTTTGATTTCAAGTTGAGGGATTGTAGACTTACAGTTTTTTTTAGGTGACTGTGTCTGCAACTTCCATTTACAGAGTTGTAGGAGAAAAAATGGCTCTAACCTAAGATTCTACATTTGAAAATGAATGAGACCTTGTGGAATGGTAGGTTAGGGTCTGTACATAGTGTTTTGGTTTCAGTTTTTGTTCTTGCAACTAAACTTCTAGTTTTGGAGTGATGCCCTAGGCTGACTGCTTGGAGTAGGTGAGCCAGGACAGTGTGAAGATCTAATTGGAAAAGCACACCCATGATCTAGTATGAACTTATAAGGGGAATGTGTTGAAGCCCTAGAGTGTCCCCTTGATGGATCAAATAGTTTTAGGAGTTGGAAAGAAGTTTGAAGACCTTGTGGATGCATTTTACATAGACTGGTCTAGAGGCCTAAAATATAGCCTAGAAACTAGGGCCTAATACAAATTAGGGTTGCGGTTGTTTTGAAGACTTCTAGCTTTGGATTATTGAAGGTCTAGGTGATATATTTCAGAATCATATAGCCTTCCATGGGGTTCTATAAAATAATTTGGAGCATTTGACTCATCTGAATATTAGCACCTTTTAAGGTTTCTTCAATTTTGTTTCTATCATCCTTTTCCTATTGAATTTCTTTAGCCATCTGAAGATTAGTTTCATTATCAAGCTATTTTATCTGATCTAATCTATCATTATTTGAATCCTCTTTTATCTTATCCATAAGATCTTGTCTCTGATTTATGGAAATTTTGAGTTGTTGTTTTCGTTTCTTGATGAATCCCTCTGCTCTTCTCAATTTGAATTTCATGTAATCATTTTCTTCTTTAGCTTTACCCAGGTCTTCAAGTGTTGTTTAAAATTTTTCTTCCAAACTTTTAAAATCCATATTGATCTCCCTTAAGCCGTTAGATTTTTTCTCCAAGGGCCTAAATCTATTATACCAATTGTTAGGATTAAGTAATACTGAGAGGGAGGAGGTTTAATTAGTATTACAATACATTAAAATTAAACCAAGTAAATTCAAAATTAACCATATAATTTTTTAAATCAAAAGAACACAAATTTAAAACACACAACTCATAACACCTTGAATTTGTTGTCGAGGAAACCCTGGCCAAGGGAAAACCCTGGTGGGTATGGTACCCACAAATATGTACTAAAAGTATTATGTCCCTATTAGGATACCTAGCCTTGTTAGGAGCTGATTATTACATTAGTACATTTCCTTGTTAGAGGAATACAAAACCATGTTAAAGGTATAGTGATTTCACTGCTCATAAAATTAGAAATATGATTATGTTACAATGATTTCTCAATAGTGAACAATACAAGCATATTCTATGCTTAGGTAGTCCCAGTTGTAGCTTACATGACCATATATTTTATTTTGACATCACAATGCATTCATCTAGTCCTATCCATTCATTTTATCACATCCACACTTCCATCTATCTATATCTCACTTTATAAAAATCACTTCCTATATATACATTGTTACATATCTATTTGGCTTCCAATTACATCATAAAATATAATTATCATTTACAAAAAAGGTAAATTCTAAGTCGGTGATCATACACTAACAAAATAGAGGTAATCCTCAATCCAAATTCAACTTAGCATGTTTATATTCCACGTTACACTTCCTCAATCATCATGACCATTCAACTCTATTGTATCACTTTTACTCTGTCTTCCCATGCCTTCATCATACTATAAATTAATGAGATAAAAAAACATATGCCACCTTAACAAAAGGTCATATACATCCCAAAATATCTTCTCCTAAGATTGCATGTCTCCATTCATCATATACTATCTTTGCTGAACAAAACTGTACTCATGTGCCCTGTAACTCTGCTTACTGAACTTAGTAATTTTGCAAGCTATTACTCCAAAACTATGTGTGACACCAAGTGACTATTCATAATAGATGTGTTTCCATAAATGACAACCCACAAGTGTTCCAAAACACTCCTAAATGAACTATTTTCCAACAGGATGACCCAAAGTGGGAACAAGGTTAAGACACCTACATCCACCCACTATAAACAAAGACCTCATTTAACTTGAAAGACTTAAAGGGAAAAATGTCAAATGCATGGACTCGTAGGGATATATGCCTCAATCGTGCATATATAGATGTATGTTCCTTGTATGACTCATTTGATATATATTTCTGGAATCCAAACTACATCTTGGTTACATTAGCAAGCCTACCTTTCTAAGCTGCATTAAGCCAAATTGACCTTAGGAATCTTGTTTGTACTTATTTTCTTGTGAAAAGACCCATGGTAATGATCAAGAATATACACTTTGTGTTATCTTAAGGATGGAGAAAAAAATTGGTTTTGTGTTTTATGGGTTTGATGATCAAATATATTAGAAGAGACAATCCATTTAAGATCTCAATTCAACTTAAAAACCAAAAGAAACAACAAAATCCCAAACTTTTCACTAGTTTAGTGTCTATACCTAATAAATCAGCTCCTCTAAAACATTTTGTGGTTCCTATGCACAGTGTTTCAGTTCTTGTGCACCATAAAATAGCATATGTACCCCATTCTGGATTGGATATACATCAAAACCCTAAAATAGAGGGTACTCTAAGTACTTCTAGATATAAAAAGTTGCATTTTTTAGTACCCTTTTGAGATTTTGATCTGAATCAATTAAAATAGATCTAAAATTCACCATTTCCAGAATTGTTGAACAAATTGAGGATCTTCCTAAACATTTCAAAACTCATCAAAATCCTAGTGGAGTTGCTTAGTCATCTTTGAATCTTGCCTTTTTGAAAGTTGTTATCAAAGGATACCTAAGACTAAGGAGATCAAGATCATAAACCAAGGTTCTCATCATAAGGATAGATATTTACCTATTAGGTTTTCTTCAAGAGAAATTCATTTTGATCCTTTCAACATTGAAACTTCAATCCCTCAATTTGTCGCGCAATCTCAAGTGAAGATAAACAACATCAAGATAATCATATCATGGCTGAAGAGATTCTCATAGAGGCCCTATCAAACAAGATTCAATCTTTACAATCTCAAATCAAATACATGAAATAAGAAAACATACATCACCCAAAAAGTCATTATTAAGATCAATTTTTCCTTTTCTCTATGATCACGAGTCATCGATATCTTCATCTTCTTCAAACAAAAAGGCTACTTCACAATCTCACATAAATTTTATTTTTGATCAAGAAGAACATCATGAACATCCTATCTTTGATCAATAAAATCTTAATAGAAATCCAATATTTGATCATTAATCTATTTCACAATCTCAAGAGAATCTAATCTTTGATCAATAAAATCAAGATGAATTAGTCATATCTCAACAATCTGTTATGCCCTGCATCCCTGTCCCTACATTTTGTGTGCAAAATGTTGGGTCCCCCTTTTTTGCTTTCCACTTTTGGCTCTTGCCTTGTCCTTTTTCTTTTTTATCCTTCTCGGGGGTTTTCTCCTCCATGGTGTTGTTTTTTTTTGTTGGTCTCTCATGTCTCCGGGACCCGGTCCCGGAGTTGGTCGCCCTTTTTCGGGAGCCGGATTCAAGACTCTGGGACTCTTCGTCATGATGTCTTCTTTCTTTAAGATGGTATCGTCGCATGGAATCCCTGGGCGTAGAGTCCAGAGGTCTGTCTGTCTAGGGTTTGTGGAAGGAAAGGTGACTTGCTTTTACCACGGGTATAAATAGGAGTTACCTGTCATTTTTACATTTACCATGATTAAATACTTGAGCTATCTTAGCAATTTAAGAGCGATTAACAATGATTTAGCGATAATCCAGTGCTAACCATTCCAAGCTGGTCTGAGTGATTATGAGTGTTTAGTGGTGATAAGTGGAGATTACTTGATGGTAGAAGCTGTTGCAGAGTGTTTGCAATGGTTTCCTTTCCTTGTCCTTCCCCATTTTTAGGTTGGTTCCTTCTCTCCTCTTGGCTTTCCTAGTTTTTGTTTTCCTTCCGTTTCCAGTTTTGTTTGGTTTTGCATCATTTCGTTGTGTTGTTTCATCTTGTGTTTCTCTCTAGTTTGCCTCCCATTGGTGGGTCGGCTCTGCCACAGGGTTGTCCACCCTCTGTGCAGATGTAGCATAGTTTGTAGATGGTGTAGAAAGTTGCAAATATTCTGTGCATTTTTTGGTCTTGTGAATGTCTACTCTACATTGTGTATATGTGTAAATTTGATGTATATTGTTGTATATCCATCTAGTCTGCATGTATATACTCTTCATCTTTGGTGTATATTCTATGTGTATTCTTCTTGGTAGTTTGTTGAGCTTGTGAGCTCGCTCTATGTAGAATACCACTTGGTTGAAACTTGGCTCTTGGCCAATTTCAACCAGGTGGTTTTCTCTAGCCTCCATAAACCAGCCTGACTTACATTTATGAGCCATGCACACATTTAAATTTGTCCAAGTGGCCTTCACTTTTCACACATTCAGACAGTTGGCTCCATCGCCATAGCCATAACTTACATTTATTGCTCACCTACATGGCGCCCATGTGGGTCTGATAGCCCACTTTTTGTGTACACCTTCCAATAGTTACTTCCCCGGGCTCTGAATCTCTTGCCATCACCAATCCCATTTCCTTCTTTTACTAAGTGTGATAAAACCCCCACACTCGGATGATTGGTTAAATTTATAAGTTCACAATATATATGTGCTTTGTGGGATTTTCTGAACTAAACTAACTTTTTAGGGAAAGCAAGCACCATGACGGTAAGTTCCCAGACCCTAGAGTTTTGGTTTATTTATACATTCTGATGGGTGCCTTGCCTTACAGGTTTCTAGAACAACAAACTTTCAAACATTTCTGAAGCATTTACATCCTCACCACCCAGAAGTCCATAACTTCCTTCTACGGCAAGTACCAGAGCAGTAGTCAGGTCCAAAATAGAGAAGGCCCTGGAGAAACTTCCCATGAGCCTGAAATACGTAAAGGATGGTGTTATTGCAAGCTCCAAGATTGATTCCAAGGTCCAACTTATTATCGACACCAGCGTCAGGACATGGCCCAAAATGTAGGCCTTGGTAAAAATAATGTACATCTAACGACAGGCCGGAGATCCATTGGCCATCAAAAATGGAAACTCTGGGATTCTCAAGGCAGCTTGTTTTTTGTGCTCTGTACAGTCACCAGAGCTTATTCTCACACTTGCTGCTCACTACAAAACATTTTTCTAGGAAGTTATGCTTGCAGCCCCAGAGCTGACAAGGTATCCTACTCCCCTGGTGTCCCTAGACCCTGATACCTTCTAGAGGGGCTTGGGAATCCCCCAATTCAACAAGCTAGTTGTGGTCACCTGATCAGATGCCTTGGCCCAATTCACACAGCTAGAGGAGGTAGCCCGTATTTACATGAACAATAATTTTCTCAAGGTCCCAAAAAGGGACCCCAAGAGGATGAAATTAGAGATCCCCAGGTCTAAACTCAAAGAGAGCATCGTGATGGGGATGATAGCACTATGCCGGGTCTTCGGGTAACAACATGACCGAGAATTCTCTGGGTGGATGTATTACTTCTTTCTTGGTATAAGCACAAACGGGGAGTTTTTTGACTGGGCTACCATAATCTCAAACCATGTGGAATTCCAATTCCTTCAATTGACCAAGAAGAAGAAGTTCTATATGACTTCTTATGTTCTTTGAGCCCTGGCACAATAATGACCCCAAACCAATGGGTTACTTACAAAGGGCATACTCAGGATCGGACCAGGCCAGAAGGCCACTTGGGACCATTTTCCATAGATCCAATGGGAAGCGAGCTTCCCCAATTTTTGCCGAGTAAAAAATGCCTTTGTTTACTATCACCTACTCACACCCACCTGAGACATAGGATACTGCCTGTCTATAGAGGCGATGAATTTGGTCCAGAGTTACGGACATTACTATATAAAATTTCAACAACATACATACATAAGGGTGACTGGCTTCTCTGGGGAGCCCTACTTGTTGCCCAAGAATTGTGGGGACAAGATAATTCTCCTTGAGTATTGAAGGCAAATGATGGAGTTGCATGCCTTCTATGCCCTGAAGAAGGTAATAAATATTCCATTCCCAATCACCTATGAGAATTATTCATGCAGTTTGGCCACTGTCAATGAAGTGGATAATGAGCTTAAGAGCTATAACTTGGTGGAATTTTACTTAGCTCGAAAACATTTTGATCCGCATGGAAAAATTACAGTGGCGCTTCCCCGGGCACCAGAGCCCCACCAATATCATATGGAAGACTTCTTGGATGATTTCTAGGATAATGTGGAATCGCAGGGGTGGCATTATGTCAGGATGACCGCAGGGATGATGGAAAGATTGAAGCTCTAGAGATTCCTTGAGGACTTCTCAGACACTGGCTCCACGGTCGATCTCCAGTACAAGGAAAAGTGGATCAATAAATTGGCCCTTTCACCAGTGAACTGGGATGCCCAGGAAGGGCCCAAAATTGAAGAGTTCACTCGCAATATAGTTGAACATATCCACCTCTATTTTAAGAAGGTGTTCCCCATGAGCGTCTGCCGAGTGGCCCAGCCGATACCAAAGTTAACCCCGGGGGTTTGGACTTCTTCATAGGGAGTAGATAAAGGAAAAGGGGTAGACACAACTCCCACTATGTAATAAGTCCCCATTAAAGAACAAATAAGACAATTGGTAGTAGCCTCCCAAAAAATGAAGGAGAAGCTAATCACACGGCTAGCTACCCTGGTTCTTATGGCCAGACCAATTCATCCTCCCTCCTCTCCTTCACTGGCAGCCTTGATAGTTAAGGAAATGGGGGTGGACATAGAGGAACAAGCACCACTAAGGGATGCGGGGCCACCCTTAGTCATAAGAAGAAAGAAGAGGATTAACAAAAAGCCCAAGGTAGAACCAGAGTTGGGGATGCCCCACACCCCACAAGTTGAGATCCTTTACTCTGACTCCCTGGAACTAGAAAGGAAACAAGAGCCTACTGATGTCCACACCAACCCTCCCCTACAGGATGAATTTTATGATATTTTTGCAATCGATGAGTTTGGAAATCTACAGGGGGACATCGAGCAAACACAAGTTGAAGTCCCAGCATAGGATGAGGCTCTGGAAAAAGAACCTACATAGGAGCAGGGAGAGCAGATGGAAGAAGAGAAAGAGATTGAATAAGAGATCGCCTCCGAGGTCCTGGAGATACAAAATATGGGAGTAGACCAACAAAAGTAGAGTGAACTAGTGGCATCCGCTTAGGGAACCAGACCTACGGGAGAAACCATAACCTCAGCCACCATGTCCGAAATGCCACTCCCTAGAGTGGCATTTGGGTAGGAAATAACTACGGCCCAAATATTAAACCTTGGCCCAGTACCTCCCTCATTACAAAAAGTTGTACCAGTGGAAGAAGAAATCCCTTCGACAGAGGCCGAAGAACAAGAAGAGTGATAAGAGGAAAAAACCCCCAGGGCAGCCAATGAGGGGCCAGATGAAGAAAAGGAGGCAAAGGAAAAGGTAGAAGAAATAAATTTCACCGGGGAAAATGTTGTCGATAAAGCCCAAGATAAAGAGAAAAAGCTGAGCGAGACTCGCACCACTGAGGAGTAGCAGCAGCAAGATACCAGGGAAGAATCTAAAGAATAGACTTTGGAAAATAAGCCACCCCTACCACCTTAGTGGTTGGTCAAAAGAAAGAAAATAAAGGCCCCATCCACCCTTAGAGCTCATCTCTCCCTGGCCAAAATGATGGCTCAGGTCTAGAATCCACTGAAGGCAAAGAAATCTCAGACGGTTCATACCCTTCGAACCGGGCCGGGTGGAGAAATAGTTGCAGTTGTGGCAACACCTCCCCCAGACGCTGATGAGGCAACTACCAAGGCTAGAGATTATGATTTCATGGAGATATCACTGAAAAAAAGAGGAAAAAAGGGTGAAGTGGACCTGTTGAAAGAGGCTACTAGAGCCGTGGAGGCTCGTTATGAAATGGAGGCCCAAAGGCTCAAAGTGGAAAAATAAATGACTACAAACCTTATGGGATTACTTATTGAGCTGGCCCAGCCTATTAGTGCCATTCCTCTAGAGGCATCCACATCTGATGTGCCATTACCATAGAGCGACATAGACTCCCTACGAGTAATAAAGAAGAAGGCCCAAGCGGTCGATGAGTGGGTCACTCTGCAGATAGGGAACACCCAGTGCTTCCTGGTATCTACCCTCTCAGATTTGTATATGGCTTGACATGTTCTACACCAAGCATAAGATATTATCAACATATGGGAGGGTGATATGGAAAATTATGAAGCATGGAAAGTAGAACTTGAAGAACTCCTTGGTCTTGGGGAGGAAATGGTTTCTGAGTCTGGGATTCTGGGAGAAGAATCATTCGATTTTGTGAGGATCCAACACTCCAGACTTGACCTCACATTAGAGGTGCTCAAGAAATTGGTAGGGGTTTTGCATGATAAAATCAACACGGTCTAGTATTCTTCAAACATGTATAAGGCTTTTGTCACAAAGATCTCTAGAGCTGACCCGTTCAACACTGACACATGCACACTGGAGGAATCCATTTTGGGGAGGTTTGATGAATTAATGGAATCAAGATATCAATCCCCAGAAGGAATGGATGGAACTCAAATGCTGAGACTAACTCGCATGATCCTTAGTGGTCATGATACGACAAAAATGGCTGATGAATTAAAATGGAATATTCCAGAGCTAGGGGAACAGATCGAGGTGGCCAAGTACCAGTGGTCCAGCCTCAAAGAGATTGATGAGGATGGAATCTCCCACCTCCTCTAGACCTTCAATGACAACAAAGAAACAATAAAGTTTCTTCGGGGGCCGGAGAAAATCCAAATATTTTGTATTCTTTATTCTTTTAGAGCGTAAGTTCCTAGATCCTAAATTTTGTATTCTTTCTAGTGATTTGTGTCCCAGTCCTCGAGGCTGATCGATCACTTTCAAAAGTGGTTAATAAAGACTGTCAGAGGGTAGTTGGCTACATCAAGGCACGTCGGATCAATAGTTGGTATTCTGACAGACGACCTTCTCGAGGTGCCACTCTAGATATACACCTAGCACATTGGAGAAAGGGCGTTGCATTTCCCATTGATGAGGCATGTAGCCTCGATCTCTAGGGGATCTGATTTCTTCCTTCTCTTTCTTGGCTCTCTTCTCAAGGCCAATTCTTCCACTCCATCTTCTTTTCTTATTCTTCTGACATGTCATCCCTTCTCCATCTTGAGGTCTTTTGTAAGGTGGCACAGGTAGTACCGGCCACTAGATATTGTATTTTGTGGTAGAATGTAAAATAGGGTTAGGGTTAGGGTTAGATGCAAATATGTATAAATAGTAAGTTCAACCCTTTTCCAAGGGTCGACGAAATTGATGATTTTTCTGTCCATAGTAATAGAAAATCAATTCTCATTTCTCAGTTGCAGAGCTCAATGCTCAGTCTTTAATCATTTAGTAGTTAGATGCTCCCTTGGAGCCCCCATTGTATCACGCACCAGTGCTTGCTGGAAGAAATATTAATGAATAAGGGAGAGTTCTTGCAATGATGTTGTTGGCATTCAATCTTCTGAGTTAATGGTATTTTATGTTTTATGTTCTTCATGTCTTCTTCTCTGATGTTTTAAGTAGCTTAACGACCTCTTTCCCCTTGCTACTGATGAAATATGAACTGATGGTTCTGAATTTCTTCGATATTTAGTGTAGTATATCAGAGCGTTATTGATGTATTGAATGTTTAAACATAACTATAGGTAGATGAAATACTTCTAACCTTGTAGGATCTTTTTAAATTTACTTTCTAAGTGTAGAATGCTTGGAGAAACCTCACCTTCCTGAATCCCCTGAGAGAACGAGTTGAAGAAACCAAGTATCCACCTCGAAAATAGTCACATCTACCAACTGAGCCCCGCATTGTCGAG
This sequence comes from Thuja plicata, assembly GCA_018584345.1. Taxonomy (NCBI): domain Eukaryota; kingdom Viridiplantae; phylum Streptophyta; class Pinopsida; order Cupressales; family Cupressaceae; genus Thuja; species Thuja plicata. Next base: position 977,242 of record MU224931.1, read on the forward strand.
ACTTGACTCCCAGGTGCTTGGAGGTCTAGGGAATCTCATTTCCTTGGATAACCTTTATAGGCAAAGTTGGCCGGTACCCCCGGTACCTGGTGACAACTTATGACTATTGGCAGACCCGGTCACCAAAGTCCTGTCAACCAAAACTGGTGCTAGAAGGAGGGCATGAACTCATCCCCTTCTCAAAATTCTAGTTTTACATCTTCTGAGGGTTCCCCAAGCCATAGTTTTAAGAGTCAAGAATTCAGTGGGATTGGGTCTTTCTCCTTTGTGAAATTTGAAAGAGTCCTTAGGTCAGCCCTGAACCCCAGAAGGTTTGTCAAACTCGAGCCTCCTGCTCGAAAGAAGCGGACCCTGAAAACCATACCAGTCACCATCATTTGGGGATCTAGCACACTGTAGAGTACCTAAGATCCTTAGATAGCTCTGAGAACTAGCATTCAACCTATCCGAATCCCAGTTCCCCAAATGGATACATACTTTGGCAACACCGGGTACCCTATGGGAACTTTCCCGTGCGCAATCAAGCACTTACCCTCGCACCCGGAGAAGATTTGCCCACGATATGAGCACTTAGGCTCATGAACTATGAAAGAACATTTACATGAATAAAAGGACGTCATGAACCGACACTAGATCCAACATGAAGATGTTGTGACTTGGATATTTCCCTTGTCCCTGGGATAGGGTGAGCTGAACTGGTACCTAAACCTCCCTGCCAATTCCATCAATAGTTTGCAGGACATGGAGGACACCTTCTTGGCTGCCTTTCGCGTACATGTGGACTGAGCTTGGTCCCATAGCTAGTTCATCTCGATTAGAAAGGAACCCAATGAACCTCTCACCACATTCAACCATCAGTTCCAGCGTGCCTTGAAGTGATGCACGGGCCCTTTTATTCCATCCCCCGAAGTAACCATACAGACTTATCTAAACGTGATGGACCTGTTTGTTGCCACCCTTATTTGGAAAACAATCACCATGGGCGACCGAGATACTTTGGCGATGGTTTACAACCTAGCCTTAGAATTATCCCATGGTCTCAACAAATCCAAAGGTGGGATTGGGAAAAGTATGCCTTTCAACATGATCCCCAATAGAACAATGTACGTTGGGGGATATAACCCCAATCTGGCAATAGGTACCCCTGTGATGGTAATGAATCCCCCGCCACCACTGATAGACCAACAGGATCAGTATGTTTACCCATCACAAACTCAGGCAATACCAGGTCTAGAAGCTTTCCCTTGGAATCAGCCACAACAGGCGCAATCTCAGACACAACCGCTCAGAGTTCCCTTCTTTCAGTCGTCTATGACTGGAGGATTTCTGCCCTTGACTTCGGCAAATGCTGCTGCCTTCCCAGGAAACCAACAACAACAACTGTCACATTGTGATGCAAACACTTACTTGACCACCAAGGTTGAATCCCTCTGGTGAATGTTGTCTACCTTGATTGTGGATATGGGTCAGCTAAAGGCAGGGTCCTATGCACCCCAAAATTCTAATTCCCATAGAGGGAATATCTTCTCCGGCCAACGAAACAAAAACACTGGGGGAAGAAACTTTAAGAATGGGTCTCGGATCAATCAATAGCAATGGAACAATAACACGAACACCGAAGGCCCACCTCTGAACTAAAATGCCAATCAAAGTGGTGCTGGACCCTCACATTTTACCCCAGTCGCAGACTTTCATCCCATGACCAATTGGTGCAGATTGCATGACATAGGCTCCCACAATGATGTAAATTGTGCCACGCTGGAGAAGGTCATCATGATCTCCCAGCTAGACAGACAACAATCACATGATGCTACTCCTCCAGAGCCTCTTGTGCAAGAGCCAACTCATAGTGCATTCACCTATGAGACCATCTTCTTCAGATCCTCCGGAGAAGATGAAGAAGAACCCAAATTATAGGGATTCTTTGATGAATCGATTCTAGCCTTTAAGGCCAATGCCTTCACCAACCCATGGGTTCCTTACAACACTTAAAGCCAAGCTGGTAAAGGACCAGTTTATATACCAGCACCCCCTATTAAGGACACTCCTCCCTAGGATAATACAACTGATCAGCCTGCCCCTCTGAAAGGTTCTAGCTCTAACCAAATAAAAGACCTGGCCAAGGGAAGTCACCAATTCTCGGGAGGAAGATTCGACATTAAAAAGGCATTGGAATAGACCACCACCTCTATGACCTTGATGGAGGTTTTTCTAAACTATCTCAAGTAGAAGAAGTCTCTTCTAAAGCTCTTGAGAAACCCGAAAGTTGTTAGTCACCCACCTAAAACTATCTCTTTTGAGGACGTCAATGTGGCTATCTTCCAAGGAAAAAATGAAGACCCTCCCTTCGTACTAGGCCTGAATATCCAAGGCAAACACATACACAACTACCTAGTAGACTCCGGAGCTTTGGGCAACATCATGCCCCTTTCCATATTCTAGAAGCTTAGATTCCATCCCACCCCATCTAATGGCGCAGTGATTCAGCTGGATAAAATAGCTGTGAAAATGGTGGGAGAATTGAAGAACATTCGGATACAGCTTATCCAGGACTCCAGGATAGCCAGCATAATCAACGTACAAGTCGTGGACATCCCAGAGACTTATGGGATGTTACTAAGTTGAAATTGGTCCAAATCCTTGAACGGATACTTATCGACTGACTTCTCCCACTTATGGCTCCCCTCGGAAGGAGAATCAAACAAGATCCAAGTTGAAAGTGAACTCCGGATGAAATAGGCCCTTACCGAAGTCGGGAGGGTCAGTGAGGTCTTCTTCTCTGAGACTTCCTTGGGGGTGTACCAACCCTTTGAAATCTTAACATTCGATTTCACCCCTGGGGACGATCCCATAGTTTTGTAGAGAACCCAGGACCTAGAATAAAAGTTGAGGGTTGAGGTTAACTCTCAAGGTGCCAATGTGACCCCCGCTACACTCTTGTCTGGCACTTGGTGTCAGGTTCACTATCAAAAACATTTAGAGTTAGAGTGTGAACTTTGTCTTTCTGTTGCTACCCGACACATTGACACCCTCTGAAGTAAAGAACATACAACTGATTCCCTGGGACCCGGTATCTCTATGGGAAGCACCTCAGTGCCATTCCCCCAGGAATCTCAACCTCAAATCCCTCCTGAGGTAGACCTAACCCATGTCCCAATAGTGTGGGAGAAAGATCCTCCCAAGTCCCCCATAGATAATCCAAAGACTACTCCCTCTCCCCAGCCCCAGACTGCGAGCAATGATTTGTGGACCCTTAAATTCAATGGGTGACTGTCCAAACAAGGCTGTGGGGCTGGAGTGGAATTAATAAACTCATAAGAAAAATATTTCCTTGCATTCTACAGGCTGTAGTTCAACTGCACGAACAATGTCACAGAGTATGAGGCTTTGGTCCTTGGACTCTTATTTGTATTAAGAAAAGGAGTCACCCGCGTCCTGGCTTTGGGATTCAGAGTTGATTTTCAAGCAGGTTCAGAGTCAATATAAATGTCATGACAAAAGAATGGTGACATACCGCAATTGATCTTGGAGCCTTATTTGAAGATTTTGATGCCTTCGGCCTTGATCTTATTCTTCGGTGACAAAATTATGTCCCGGATGCCCTTGCTATTTCTGCCAGCACACTTGAGCCCATGGCCGGCTCATGACTCTGGAGATTCTCTGTTGAGATGATCCCCACCCCGTCCATTCTAGATAATGTCACCCACTTTCAGGTCTTTGAGGATGATCAACATATCCTGGCCTTCATGGCTAATGTTGGTGTCTTTGAAGACCAGATAGTTGAGGAATGAGACCATGACGATACTGGGCAAGGGGATGAAGATGATGGGATCATGGACCTACCTACCAACACCATCTCGAAGGGGATGGTTGCACTTGAACACATCTTTGACTTGGACCCTCAGGGCTGGGAAAAGATATCATCCTCCTTCAAGGGAGGAAAATTCAAGAAAGTAAACATCGGTCAACCTGGTGAAGAAAAGATGATACATATTGGCACCTCTTTCTCCCCTGAGGAGAAGGAGAAGATTCTTGTGGTTCTCCAAGAATACATAGACATGATTGCGTGGGGATATGAGGATTTAAAAACATACGACACATCTATCATGACTCATACCATTCCCCTAAAACCTGATGCTAAGCCTTTTTGACAAAAGCAACGACCGGTCAACCCACTGATTGAGCCTGTGATTCATCAGGAGGTGGAGAAACTGCTGTCAGCCCAAATAATATTTCCAATCTAGCACACTACATGAGTTTCCAATTTGGTCCCTGTGAGAAAGAAGAGCGGTGAAATTCACCTTTGTGTGGATTTCCAAAATTTGAATAGGGCCTCCAAAAGGATAATCACCCTCTCCCTTTGTTGGATGAGGTGTTGTAGATAGTAAATAGATCCCAAATGATGTCATTCTTGGATGGGTACTCTGGGTATAACCAGGTCATGGTTAAGAATGAAGATAGAGAGAAAATGATGTTTACCACCAAGTGGGAGATGTTTGCATATAGGAGAATGCCCTTTGGTTTGATTAATGCAGGGGCCACATTTCAAAAGGCTATGGACATTGCTTTCGAGGGTCTTGTGAATTGGTGCATAATCATCTATATGGATGATTTGACCGTCTTTTCCTAGGACAGGCATGACCATCCCGCCCACCTTGCCTAGATCTGTGAGAGATGTCGCCGGTATGGAATATCCCTCGACCCCAAGAAATGCATATTTGGGGTAATAGAAGGGAATTTTCTTAGGCATATCATGTCTGAGAAGGGTATATCCATTGACCCTGAGAGAGTTGAAGTATTTCTAAACTTATAAATGCCTGACAGTAAGAAAGAGATGCGGTCTTTCTTCGAAAAGATCAACTTTGTCCAGTGGTTCATCACTGGATTTTCTGAGATAGTCAAACCACTCAATGAAATGATGAAAAAGGATAGCAAGATTGAGTAGAGTCTTGAAGTAAAGTGGGCATTCACCCAGATCAAATAGACAATAACAGAGGCACCTGTCTTGGCTAGGCCAGACTACTCCCTCCCATTTTACATTTACTCCTTTGCTTCGTCGCATTCTGCCATGACAGTTTTAACTCAGAAGGTCAAAGGGGAAGAATGAACCATAGCTTTCATGAGCTCCCCCTTTAAGAACATTGAGGTCCGGTATTCATCATTGGAAAAGCAGACATTTTCTCTTGTTCGTGTCATGAAGAAAGTTTGGCATTATATTCTCCGGAGCAAGGTGCATGCTATCATCCCGGACCAAGCCGTGAAGTCTCTACTGATGCAGAGTGAGTTGGGTGAAAGATGGGGGAAATGGATGGCCATCCTCCAAGAATATGACTTAGAAATGCAGCCCATGAAGATAGTCCAAGGCTAGGGACTAAGTCAAGCGATGGCAGAAGAGACTCCCCATATAGAATGCCAAACTTACACAGTGGAGTCTATCACTCAAGACCCATGGTACAGAGATCTGGTGTACTTACATTTAAACAATAAATGCCCAGAGGGATTGCCTCCCAAAAAATGCTACACCCTAAAGATGAGGAGCACTCATTTCATGATCAAAAACTCTGTGCTTTACCACAGGAACTATGAGGGAGTGTACCTCTGGTGCATTGACAGAGACCAAGCTGCAAAAATGATCGATAAATTCCACAAATAGTTTGGGATTGGGCATGGCTCAGCCAACGCCACCACCCATCAGATCCTCTGGGCCAGGTATTATTGTCCCTATATATTTAAGGATGTTTACACTCACATTCAAAGATGCCATACTTGCCAAACCGCAGCGCATCGTGAGCATAAGCCGGCCATGCCTTTACAACCAATCTTCGAGGCTAGGCCCTTTGCCTAGTGGGCATTTGACTTCATCGGGGAAATTAACCTCAAATTGTCTACCAACCACCAGAACATCCTGACCACTACTGATTACTGCACCCAGTGGTCTGAAGCTATACCTTGCAAAAATAACATGGCAGACGTAGTTATTAAATTCTTGGAAGAGAACATCGTCACAAGATTTGGAATTCCCTTTGCTTTAGTATATGAAAATGGTCCAGCATTTTCTTCGGTGTAGTTTCTTGAATGGACCTATGATTGGAAGATCACTCTGAAGTTTTCCAGCAACTATTACCCCCAGGGGAATGACGTTGCTAAATCTATGAATAAGAATTTACTTGAAGTGATCAAACACCTGCTAGAACAGAATCCCTAGGACTGGCACCTAAAGTTGAGATTCATCCTTTGGGTAGATCGCATTTAAATTAAGGCTTCCTTTGGAACCTCCCCATTCCATCTGGTTTATGGCCAGAACCCAGTATTCCCAATCAACTTACAGATCCCAGCTCTACAGTTTATGTAGGAATTCAACAACCGGGATAATATCGTGGAGGTTCAACTTCTAAACTTGGTGCAGATGGAAGAACAACGAGACGTAGCCCTTGAACATTTTGTGCATCATCAAGCAGTGGTAAAATGATGGTTTGACAACGGAGCCCTATACAAGGCTTTTCAGATTTCAGACTTGGTCCTGTTGTGGGACAAGGCCTAGGAAAAGAAAGGCAAGCACACTAAGTTCCAACGACACTGGCTCGAACCATATTTTATTTCAGAAATATGCGAGGCAAATACCTATTGCCGCAACACCATGACCGGAGAACCTGTCCCATTGCCTATCAATGGCCAGTTTCTGAAACATTATTTTGAATGAGGTGGGTTTTCCCAAGTTGTATTCTATGTAAAAAGTTCCCTTTCCCGGTGCCTTGTCAGGAGGTGCCTTGCCTTGTAAATAGTCTTATCGGCTATCCTCTGAGACAGTCCTTTTCCTTGGTTGTTTTGATTTTTGTTTTGTGTCTTCTTTTCAGGTCCTGGCATCTTGTTCTCCTTTTGTGAGGATTGGAATTCCTTGCATAATACCTGTTCTCCAAGAGATTGTCTTCAGTATGGAGAACTTAGGAATCTGTTGTTAGCATGGTGGAATCAGTCCAGTCTTTGGAGTTATTTTACAAGTTTGGTAGTACATTATGAGCAATCTCCATCAGGTTTTTTTCTTGAAGTCTGGAAATCAATGAAATAAAGGTAAGGGACAAGTAATCGGACACATCAAGGGTAATCGATTGCACTAGTTGGTTGACCCAAGTCTGAACTATTAAAAGGATTCTTTCTGGGTCTAGAGTTTTCTCCCCTATTCAGCATATTAAGATTAGGCGAGAGGGTCAAAGAAGTACCACCATTAAAATTTGGCTAAGCTTGAGCTTAATGGTGAAAGAAGTACCGCCCTCCCACCTAGAAACATAAGATAATAAAAAAAGTGGGACAAAAATCCGGTCTCTGGGAGAAATGAGCAAATCTAATGACTGTGGTTTAGGTATACTTAGTGCCTCTTCTCTACTCCTCCTAGAGGTCATCGGCTTGGTTTCCTTTCAAAGCACACACCTCACCACTGATGAAAAGATCATGGACTAAATCACGCATGGCCGGATTTTCTCAGACATGCTACTCTTTGCAGGTAAGATGCTTCGAAGTAATGATTTGTTCCTATTTTGTTAACCAGAGATTTTGTAGTTCTCAAATGCACTTAAATATTCATCTTAGATAGTCCCCATTTTTTATGCCCTGCATCCCCATCCCTACATTTTGTGTGCAAAATGTTGGGTCCCCCTTTTTTTCTTTCCACTTTTAGCTCTTGCCTTGTCCTTTTCCTTTGTTTTTCTTCTCTAGGGTTTTCTCCCTCGTGGTGTTGTTTTGTTTTGTTGGTCTCTCGTGTCTGCAGGACCTGGTCCCAGAGTTGGTCACCCTTTGTTGGGAGCCAGATTTTAGAATCTGGGATTCTTTGCCATGATGTCTTCTTTCCTTAAGATGGTATCGTCACATGGAATCCCTGGGCTCGGAGTCCAGAGGTCTGTCTGTCTGGGGTTTGTGGAAGGAAAGGTGACTTTCTTTTATCGCAGGTATAAATAGGAGTTACCTGTCATTTTTACATTTACCATGATTAAATACTTGAGCTATCTTAGTGATTTAAGAGCGATTTACAATGATTTAGCAATAATCCAGTGCTAACCATTCCAAGCTGGTCTGAGTAATTGTGAGTGTTTAGTGGTGATAAGTGGAGATTATATGATGGTAGAAGCTATTGCAGAGCATTCACAATGGTTTCCTTTCCTTGCCCTTCCTCACTTTCAGGTTGGTTCCTTCTCTCCTCTCAGCTTTCCTAGTTTTTGTTTTGCTTCCATTTCTGGTTTTGTTTGGTTTTGCATCATTTCATTATGTTTTTTCATCTTGTGTTTCTCTTTGGTTCGCCACCCATTGGTGGGTCGGCTTTGCCACATGGTTGTCCACCCTCTGTGCAGATGTAGCATAGTTTGTAGATGGTGTAGAAAGCTACAAATATTCTGTGCATTTTTTGGTCTTGTGAATGTCTACTCTACGTTGTGTATATGTGTAAATTTGATGTATATTGTTGTATATCTATCCAGTCTACATGTATATACTCTTCAACTTTGGTGTATATTCTATGTGTATTCTGCCTGGTAGTTTGTCGAGCTCACCATGTTGCGTCTGTTTCTGGTTTTTTAGTTGCGAGCTTGCTCTGTGCAGAATACCGCTTGGGTGAAACTCAACTCTTGGCCAGTTTCAACTAGGTGGTTTTATCTCTCCTCCATAAACCATCCTAACTTACATTTATGACCCATGCGTACATTTAAATTTTTCCAAGTGGCCTTCACTTTTCATGCATTCAGACAGTTGGCTCCGCCGTCATAGCCATAACTTCCATTTATTGCTCACCTACATGGCACCCATGTAGGTCTGACAGCCCACTTTTTGTGTACACCTTCCAACAGTTACTTCCCTGAGCTCCGGATCTCTTTCCATCACCCATCCCATGTCCTTCTTTTACTAAGTGTGATAAAACCCCCAGACTCGGATGATTGGTTAAATTTCTAAGTTCACAATATATATGTGCTTTCTGGGATTTTTTGAGCTAAACTAACTTTTTTCAGGGAAGCAAGCACCATGACGGTAAGTTCCTGAACCCCAGAGTTTTGGTTTATTTATATATTCAGATGGCTGCCTTGCCTTACAGGTTTCCAAAACAACAAAATTTCAAACGTGTCTGAAGCATCCACATCCTCACCACCTGGAAGTCCAGAACTTCCTTCTACGGAAAGTACCAGAGTAGTAATCAGGTCCAAAATAGAGAAGGCCCTGGAGAAATTGCACATGAGCCTAAAATATGTAAAGGATGGTGTTATCATGGGCTCCAAGATTGAGTCCAAGGTCCAACTTATTACCGACACCAGTGTCAGGACATGGCCCAAAATGCAGGCCTTGATAAAAATAATGTACATCCAATGACAGGCCAGAGATCCATTGGCCATCAAAATTGGAAACTCTGGTATTCTCAAGGAAGCTTGTTTCCCGTGCTCTATGTAGTCACTACAGCTTATTCTCACACTTGTTTCTCACTACAACACATCTGTCAAGGCTGTTATGCTTGCAGCCCCGAAGCGGATAGGTTATCCTACTCCCCTGGTGTCCCTAGACCCTAATACCTTCTAGAGGGGCTTGGGAATCCCCCAATTCAACAAGCCAACTTTGGTCACCCGATCAGATGCCTTTTCCCAATTCACATAGCTAGAGGAGGCGTCCCGTATTTACATGAACAATAATTGGCTTAAGGTCCCAAAAAGGGACCCCAAGCTGATGAAATTAGAGATCCCCAGGTCTGAATTCAAAGGGAGCATCCAGATGGGGATGATAGCACTATGCCAGGTCTTCAGGAAATAGCATGCCAGAGAATTCTCTGGGTGGATGTATTACTTCTTACTTGGTATAAGCACAGACGAGGAGTTTTTCAACTGGGCTGCCATAATCTCAAACCATGTGGACTCCCAGTTCCTTCAATTGACTAATAAGAAGAAGTTCTATATGACTTCTTATGTTCTCTAGGCCTTGGCACAATAATGACCCCAAACAGATGGGTTACTTATAGAGGGCGTACTCGGGATCAGCCTGGGCTAGAAGGTCCTTTGGGACCATTTTCTATAGATCCAATGGGAAGCGAGCTTCCCCAGTTTTTACTGAGTAAACGATGCCTTCGTTTACTATCACCTACTCATACTCACCCAAGACACAGGATAATGCCTGTCCAAAGAGGCAATGAATTTGGTTTGGAGTTATAGACATTACTATATACAATTTCAACAACATACATACATAAGGGTAACTGGCTTCTCTAGGAAGCCCTACTTGTTTCCCAAGCATTGCAGGGAAAAGATAATTATTCTTGAGCATTGTAGGAAAATGATGGAGCTGCATTCCTTCTATTCCCTGAAGAAGGTAAAAAATATTCCATTCCCAATCACCTATGGGAATTATTCATGCAGTTTGGCTGCTGCCAAAGAAGTGGATAATGAGCTTAAGAGCTATAACTTGGCAGAATTTTACTTAGCACGGAAACATTTTGACTCGCATGGAAAAAATGCAGTGGTGCTTCCCTGGGCATCAAAGCCCCATCAATATCATATGGAAGACTTCTGGGATGATTTCCAGGATGACGTGGAAGGCCGGGGGTAGCATTATTTCAGGATGACTATAGGGATGATGGAAAGATTGAAGCTTTAGAGATTCCTGGAGGACTTCTCAGACACCGGCTCCATGGTCGATCCCCAGTACAAGGCAAAGGGGATCAATAAATTGGCCCTTCCACCAGTGAACTGGGATGCCTAGGAAGGGCCCACAATTGAAGAGTTCACTCACAATATAGTTGAATGCAGCCACCTCTATTTTAAGAAGGTGTGCCCTAGGAGCGTCCGTCGAGTGGCCTAGCTGATACCAAAGTTAACCCCAAGGGCTAGGACTTCTTCATAGGGAGTAGATAAAGGAAAAGGAGTAGACACAACTCCCACTATGCAAGAATTCCCCATTAAAGAACAAATAAGACAATCGGTAGTAGCCTCCCAACAAATGAAGGAGAAGCTAATCACACAGCTAGCTACCCCGGTGCTTATGGCTGGCCAATTCGTCCTCCCTCATCTCCTTCACTGGCGGCCTTGATGGTTAAGGCAATGGGGGTGGACCCAGAGGAACAAGCAGCACTAAGGGATGCGGGGCCACCCTTAGTCACAAGAAGAAAGAAGAGGCTTAATAAAAAGCCTAAGGCAGAACCAGAGCTGGGGATGCCCTAGACCCCACAAGTTGAGATCCTTTCCTTTAACTCCCTAGAACTAGAAAGGGAACAAGAGAGTGCTGATGTCCATGCCATACCTCCCTCGCAGGATGAATTTAATGATTTTTTTGCAACCGACAGGTTCAAAAATCTACAGGGGGACAACGAGCAAATAGAGGCTAAAGTCCCAGCACAGGACGAGGCTCTAGAACAAGAAGCTACATAGGAGCAGGGGGAACAGATGAAAGAAGAGAAAGAGATCAAACAGGAGATCACCTTCGAGGTCCCAGAGATACAGAATATGGGAGAGGACCAACAAAAAGTAGAGTGAACCAATGGCATCCGCTGAGGGAATCAGACCTACGGGAGAAACCATAACCTCAGCCGCCGCATTCCAAATGCCACTCCCCGGAGTGACCTTTGGGTAGGTAATAATTGTGGCCCAAACATTAAATCTTGGCCCAGTACCTCCCCCATTGCCAAAAGTTGTACCAGTGGAAGAAGAAATCTCGGTGACAGAGGCCGAAGAACAAGAAGAGTGACAAGAGGAAGAAACCCCTAAGGTGGCCAATGAGGGGCAAGATGAAGCAAAGGATGCAAAGGACAAGGTAGAAGAAATAAATGTCACTAGGGAAAATGTTGTTGACAAAGCCCAAGATAAAGAGAAAGAGCCGGGCGAGACTGGCACCACTGAGAAGCAGCAGCAGTAAGATATCGTGGAAGAAGCTAAAGAACAGACTTTAGAAAATAAGTCACCCCTGCCACCTCAGTGGTTGGTCAAAAGAAAGAAAAGAAAGTCCCCATCCACCACCAGAGCTCATCTCTCCCTCCTTGAAATGATGGCTCAGGTCCAGAATCCACCGAAGGTGAATAAATCCCGGATGGTTCATACCCTTCGAACCAGGCCAGGTGGAGAAATAGTTATAGTTGTGGCAACACCTCCCCCAGATGTTGATGAGGCAACTGTCAAGGTTGGAGATTATGATATCACATAGATATCACTGGGAAAATTAGGAAAATAGGGTGAAGTGGACCTGTTGAAAGAGGCTACCAGAGCCGTGGAGGCTCGTTATGAAAAGGAGGCCCAAAGGCTCAAAGTAGAAAAAGAAAAGACTGCAAACCTTATGGGATTGCTTACTAAGATAGCCTGGCCTATTAGTGTCATTCCTCTAGAGGCCTCCACATCTGATGTGCCATTACCACAGAGCGACATAGACTCCCTGCAAACAATGAAGAAGAAGGCCCAAGCGGTCGATGAGTGGGTCGCTCTGCAGATAGGGAACACTAGGCGCTTCCTGGTATCTACCCTCCCAAATTTGTATCTGGCCCGACACATTTTGCATTAGGCATAAACTATTATCAACATATGGGAGGGTGATATGGAAAATTATGAAGCATGGGAAGTAGAACTTGAAGAACTCCTTGGTCTTGGGGAGGAAATGGTTTCTGAGTCTGGGATTCTGGGAGAAGAATCATTCAATTTTGTGAGGATCCAACACTCCAGACTTGACCTCACATTGGAGGTTCTCAAGCAACTGGTAGGGGTTCTGCATGATAAAATCAACATGGTCCAGTATTCTTCAAACATGTATAAGGATTTTTTCACAAAGATCTCTAGAGCTGACCCGCTCAACACTGACACATGAACACCAGAGGAATCTATTTTGGGGAGGTTTGATGAATTAATGGAATCAAGATATCAATCCCCAGAAGAAATGGATGGAACTCAAATGGAGAGACTGACTCGCATGATCCTTAGTGGTCATGATGCAACAAAAATGGCTGATGAATTCAAAAGGAATATTTTAGAGCTAGGGGTACAGATCGAGGCGGCCAAGTACCAGTGGTTCAGCCTACAAAGAGATTGATGAGGATAGAATCTCCCACGTTGTCCAAACCTTCAATGACAACAAGCAACAATAAATTTTCTCTGGGGGCTAGAGAAAACCCAAACATTTTGTATTATTTATTCTTTCAGAGTGTAAGTTCCTAGATCCCAGAGTTCTGAATCCTAAATTTTGTATTCTTTCGAGTGATTTGCGTCCCAGTCCCCGAGGCTGACTAGTCACTTTCAAAATTGGTTAATAAAGACTGTTAGAGGGTAGTTGGCTACATCGAGGCATGTCAGATCAACAGTTTGTTTTCTGACAGATGACCTTCTCCAGGCGCCGCTCCAGATATACACTTGGCACATTGGAGATAGGGTGCCGCATTTCCCATTTATGAGGCATGTAGCCTTGATCCCTGATGGATCTGATTTCTTCCTTCTCTTTCTCAGCTCTCTTTTCGAGGCTTATTCTTCCACTCCATCTTCTTGTCTTGTTCTTCTGACATGTCAGCCCTTCTCCGTCTCAAGGGCTTTTGTAAGGTGGCGTAGGTAGTACTGGCCACCAGATATTGTATTTTATGGTAGAATGTAAAAAAGGGTTAGGGTTAGGGTTAGATGAAAATATGTATAAATAGTAAGTCCAGCCCTTTTCCAAGGGTCAATGAAATTGATGATTTTGTTGTCCACAGTAATAGAAAAGCAATTCTCATTTCTCAGTTGCAGAGCTTGATGCTCAGTCTTTAATCATTCAGTAGTTAGATGCTCCCCTGGAGCCCCCATTATATGACACACCAGTGCTTACTGGAAGAAATATTAATGAAGAAGGGAGAGTTCTTGCAATGATGTTGTTGGCATTCAATCTTCTAAGTTAATGGTATTTTATGTTGTATGTTCTTCATGTCTTCTGCTCTGATGTTTTAAGTAGCTTAACGACCTCTTTCCCCTTACTACTAATGAAATATGAACTGATGGTTGTGCATTTCTTTGGTATTTAGTGTAGTATATCAGAGCGTTATTGATGTATTGAATGTTTAAACATAACTATAGGTAGATGAAATAATTTGAACCCTGCAGGATCTTTTTTGATTTATTTTCTAAGTGTAGAATGCTTGGAGAAACCTCACCTTCCTGAATCCCCTGAGAGAATGAGTTGAAGAAACCAGTTATCCCCCTTAAAAATAGTCACATCTCCCAACTGAGTCCTGCACCATCAAGACCTGACTCCTAGGTGCTTGGAGGCCTAGTGAATCGCATTTCTCTGGATAACCTTCACAGTCAAAGTTGGCTGGTACCCTCGATACCCGGTGACAACTTATGACTGTTGGCGGACCCGATCACCAAAGTCCCATCAACACAATCCTCATCACATGACAACAATAAATCAGATCATCATGATCTTGGACGTCAAATATCTTCGGTCAACACAAGAACACCTACAATTCCATTTGATAGATCATTTACTCCTTTGGGACAATCTTACAAATCATCTTTGAAATAAATTCTCAAAAATAATCTCATGACATTGCCTCATATCAATTCATGCGGTTTTGCATTCTTGAGAAACTATTGTGCATATCATAGACATAATGAACATGCATGAAACTTCAGATTGCATGGAGTCGAAGCATAAAATCCAAGATCTCGTAGATAAGGATATAACCTAAATTGAAAATCCTAATGAAACATCTAATAAAGAGAAAGATACTACTCTCAAGAAAGATCTAAGTCATGAACTGGTGTCTAGTTATGGTTCTCATGTAGCCTCTACTTCTTCCACCATTCATTCACCTCTTAAAGTAGAAAATATCTCCAAAGAACCTCCACCAAAAAAATAACCTAATGTGTTTCATGTTGACTATGTCTAATATCAAGGACTACTGCTAAAAGAGATCCAAGCTAATTTGCATCATTTTACAAACCTTTTTCACGCTTCAAAGATTCTAGATCCCAAGATATCATGTGCTTCAATACCTATCATGCCTATTAAAAATGATGCCCCATCATTCTTCCAAGAATCCTCCATGCATATTCAAACTCATACCTTGTCCTTAGAAGTGGATCCATTTCAAGAGAGTAACCAAAAGTGTGAAGAAACAAGTATCAGTAAAGATCAAGATCAAGATGTAATCCATTCCTATCCAATATTTGAAGAAGGTCCCATAGCCCTAGAGTTACATGATGATCCCTCATGCCCTTTAATTTATTCCAAGATGATACTCTTCCACCTCAAGAAAACATTATCCCTCCAGTCCCTCTATCCTATACACATCCCAAGCAATATCAAGACATCCCTTCCATTATTTCCAATGAGCATATTGAAAATTGAGAGAAAAAATACCCTTTCTACACCATCCAAAGATCACTATCAAGAGAGGATTATCCCATTAAATCCTTGCCAGGATTCCCCATGTCTACCTCAAGAACCTATCATTCCTCATCTATTTCATGGTAATAAATCCCCTCAAGCTTCAGTTGCTCCTATCATAGTGGCTGCTATCAAAGTTGGTCCTATCAAATCTACTCTTGAGCTTATTGGTATAAAGATAAATCTTAAAGATGAGAGTCTCAAAAATATAGCTCACTCTAAAGATGTGGATATTACTTTCATACCTTATATCCCTCCATTCAAAAGAAACCATACACCTTCCCCATCCTCAAAATCCATTCTTGGTCACTACATCTCAAAGATAAAGTATCCATCCTCCAAATGCATCCTTGGTCCATATATCCCAAAGCTAAAGCCTTTATATCTTCCATCCATATTGGGTCCATATATCCCTCCATCAACCTTGCCTATCATTCCTAGCTCGCCATCCACTTATCCCATCACATATCAAGATCAATGAAAACACATACTTGAGGAATGTCCAAAAACCTATCCTCATGAACTCTCCATATCATTTCTATCCTTCCATGATTCCCAAAACCTTTGGAAGAAACTTGGATTTAAAGCAAGAAAATCATAAATCCAAGAATCCACATATGTAGAAAGATAAACATGTCCAATCTAATCGACATGTGAATGAAAATAAAAACTACATATCTAAAACTCCACAAAGGTCCACCAAGAAAAAATAAATATCCAAAAGACCACCAAGGGCCATCAAGAAAAAGTAAATATCAAAGAGATCACAAAGGTCCATCAAGCTAAAATAAAAATCAAAGAAAATATGGGTTCATAAGTCCCTTATTGAAGAAATGCATACAAAAGCATGAAAAAAGAAAGAAAAATCAACACTTATGTGGATTCCCAAGTATCTTTTGAAAGAATTTCACACAAAAGATAAATCAAAGTTGACATTCAAGCTTCCAAAGGCTTGCACTCCATCTCTTTCCAACCATTTTCCACTTTCCAAGTCTACTTTGGGTTCCTATATCCCAAAATCCACTACCTTAGATATATCCTCACCTCCTTCATCCATTGTTCTTCCATCATTCCATCACCCTTCTAGGTGTGTGCCAAATTTTATCTTGCCAACATTTCCATCTATAATATATACGCTTCTTATCCTTCTATCCATTATCCAACACCTACTTTCTATCCTTTCATCCTTCTTATCCAATCTATGGCATAAAACCTTAACCACCATCTACCTTTATCCTTCATATATATCCTTTATCACCACATTATAAATATATTTAAGTATAATTTACATAGCGATGGTTTATTATAGTGTATCTTTCAGAAGAGCATTATTCAAATATCCAGATACTGGAGAAATATTGAAAAATACAAAAAAAAAAAATAAAAAAAATTGAAAGGGAGAAAAAATGCCTTGGTGAAAACCTGGTAAACAAACACCTTGGTAGCCAAAGTAAATAGAAATAAATATGTCCTATGGTGAAAACCACTTCTTATGGCACCTTGGGAAAGTACTATGATGAAAATCTGACAAATAGGTGTCATGTGTAATTCCTCCCTCTGGCACTCCACACTCTGGGGCAAGTTCCATCCATAGCCATTTTATCTTACATTATCCATCATATCCTCCATCTTCCATATCCTACCACTTATCTCACTTGCATCCATATTCCCTCTTTTACCTGTGATCTTGACAAGGTTGAACATATCGATGAGCATCAAGTATCTTGACATCGCAATCCGATTCATCAACTGATTCACTTGTTGCATCCATGCTACCCTATCGTGGTCTTTCTTATCCGAAATCCACCCTCATTATTCCTAAGAAGAATTTAAATAATCCTAAACCATCTACTTGTGGCTTCCATCACCCCTAATCCTTATCAAGCTATCCTATCCAAAATATCCTTTGGTCTTGATCGAAATGAAGGACATAAACTGCAAACTTTGTTTTCAAAAACTTCTTGACATGTCCATTCTTTTGAACCACCCACTTTCATGACATTAGGTCATTATCCTATATGATATCTGACACTGCATCATTGGCTTATATTTCTTATCCAAAACACACTTCACATGGTTACATCCTTTTTCCTTAGCTTGGGTAATCTTGAGGAGATGATCCTACGGGTCACATTCACTCACTTCATCCATCATGACCTATCCATTTTTGATCCTTTAGTTTTCTCATCCATCTGTCATGCCCGACCCCTTCCTAGAGACGGGGGAAAAAAATTATCATCTTGCTTGAGAATTAATGATCTATAAAACTAAAAAATAATAATTTTTTTAAAGAAACCAAAAAAAAAAAATCTTTAAAAAAAAATAAAAAATCTTTAAAAATTAAAGCTCATAATTTTTGGATTTTTCTAAGCCCAAAATATTTCTATCCAACTGGGGGAACAATCCAAAATTAGTGATCTCATCATGAAAGACCCAATTGACACAAATAATTACATCAAACCAAAATCAATACACTTAAACCCTTTGATTCATATCAAATTTCCAACAGTTCAAATTTGACTGAGATTCAACATCACACCAATATGCAACATCAAATCTGATGAAGCCTTAATCAAGATTGAAAACTTGAATAAAGATCAAAAAGGATGAAGTTCTTCTGAAATATTCATCCACAAACAAAAGAAAATGTTATTTCAGGGTTTCACTTTATTTTTTTGAATCATGTCTTTTTAGCGAAGCAATGATGTCTTTGACTAGATAAGCAATGACAGAGGCATGATATTTTTTCTTGATTTTCTGTGTGTCTTCTTGCAAGATTGATTCATAGAAGTATGTAAACATTTTTAGAAACACTGAGAGGGGGAGTGGGTGAATCAATGTTTGTCTATTTATTATATTTTAGCAACTTTAAACATAAAGAAAATATAAATCAATTGAAGCTTAATATAATAATACATAACACATGATATGATTACGGGGAAACCTTGATCAGAGGAAAAACCCGGTGGGAATTAGTACCCACAAATATTGCACTAGTATAATGAACCTATTAAAGTTCCTTTTCCCCATTAGGATCTGTCTTTACAATGTGAGTACAATGACTTGGTTAAGAGTCTGACCCTATTAGGAGTCTTTTACAAATAACCCTGTTAGGAGTGAGGACTCACTGTCCAAGAAGCTTACTGCTCAATAGCATGAAGGCTACAACCTCCTTTATAATAGATATACACTATATCCAAAAGTGAACTATTTTATGTGATACACTTGTTTGATAAGTTCCGGTTATGCGCTGATGCTCTTATACTCTTCAAGAGATTTATCTCATTTTGACATCTTATACTGTTCTTTTATATCTCTGCTCTGCATATCTCTTCAGCACTTCTAATATACCTTTTCATTACATATATATATATATATATA
>MU224931.1:996080-1007172 GCA_018584345.1 Thuja plicata
ATACACAACACTTCCAAACACATTGGATTAAGTGTGTTTACAATAGTAATTAAGACATGATTACAAACATACTATAATAGGTGCTTGGCCTTTACACAATAAAATATTATACACTGATCCAAAAACTGAAGTCGGCTTCATACTCTATTTTCTAAACTGCTAGTATCACTGTTCTTGCTATAACTTATTTGTATTGATATATTTGATCATGCTTGTCTAGGGAAAGCACAAAAACATATCATAGAACTTAATTTTGAATGCACATATCCTGATGTGATCATGTGCTGGTGCTTTGATCGACTGTAAATCACTGTTATGTTTTTTCTTCTATACTTAATCAATTTTCACTTCATAGTTTTATGTCAAAACTTCATATGACCTTGTTGCCATAATGAAAACACAAAATAAGTCATATTACCCCTGAGAGTCAGCTTTCCAACAATCTCCCCCTTTGTCATTAATGACAACAAAGGAATGTGGCCAAGTTACTCAAAATTGGCTAACACAAAAAACAATATATCATTATACCTTTTAACATATACACTACTCCCCATATATACACATACTCCTTATATACATTACTCCCCCTTTGACATTAATGACAAAGGTGTCCAAAATTTGTAAGTCTTTGAGTACTTATTCTGTATAAACATCGGGATAAGTGATCTGTAGATTTTTTATTTCCTGCTGCTAGAATGCCTTCAATGCATCTACAGTCTGAAGATGGGCACATAAAGCATATGTAAGCTTTTCCATTTTGGTCAAATCCATGCAGGGAACCTAATCATATGTAGCAATTGTTGTATTTATCTGTTTGATTTTCACATTCAAGACTGCTAGAGAGGGTGCCAGTGCATTTCTCAGTTGAGTCTACCTGATTCTTATCTTGTTGATCTCAAACTTTGCCTTTTCAATCTTGTCCAACTGACGTTGATAGATATTTTTGCATAAATTAATATCTTGTGAGGATTTTTCAATTGATTTTGTAACACTTTCAACCAAGATGTCAGCTTCCTCAATCTTTTTGATGTGCTTTGAGGTGAATTTCACTTTTTCCATGCAGTTTGCTATTACATTTCTGCCTTTAGTTGCTAGTTCTTTCAAGATTGCTTGACCAATCTTTAGTGGGTTCAGATATAGGGAGAAATTCTTTGTCAATTCATCTAATCTTCCCTTCTTGTACTCATCTTCTTCAATTTTAGTAGCAGAGTCTACAAAACTTGTGAAATGTGATTTGAAACTTGTCAAGATGTTGTCAACATCATCAACAGACTAAATCTTAGCCATTTTCTTGTCTGCTGGCACTGGGTCATTCAGAATGTTCACTATTGCCAGAAAGAGAGGGTTTCTCTTGACTTGTTTCTCTTTTTCTTTCTCCATGGCCAACACACCAATTTTAATCAAATCTTCTTCTTCCCAAGCATCTAATATTGTTGCTTCAGGGGTCAAGCTTGACAACAATGATGGTTTGATGGGTGGAGTCAATATGACATTTTGACTAGCATCCATATTTTCACTTTTCACCAGAATCTCCATAGCTGGTGGCTTGTTAGATTGATTGTCTTCCTCTTTATTTGAATCTCTAGAGGGAAATTCATCTTGTTGTAAAGATTTGTTATCAGTGCATACCTTTATGTCTCTTTAGTGTTGACAAATGTTTTTCCAACTTTGTCCATATCATTGTCAGAAGCGGTCATGGATATATTGATATAGTTAATCACAATAGTTTCTCCTAAATATTTGGCTATATCAGAAGCTATTGAAATTGAGGGTGCTGAAACCCATGGACCTGTCTTAGGTGTATTTTGAATTACTGGTTTTGTAACCTGTTTGGGAGGAACTAGAGTTATCTTTGTTGTAGGTGTCATTGATGGATACATATGTCTATCCAAAAATACCTGCTCAAATGCTTTCTGAGTCTTTTCTCCAACCAAATCATACTCTTTATTCATGATATGAAGTGTTCTAGTTTTGGTTCTGAGATGAGGTTTTACTAAATCCAATAGTATAGCTTTCTCATCATGCGAGAAAACAGTGAGAAGAATGTCTAATGTTTCTTCTCTTATCCTCATATCTTCTTCAATTGCTTGCCTCATTAATAGGTATAGTATGCTCCATACTTTGTCTGGTATGACTGTTTTAAGTTCCAATACTGTCTTTTTAAAATTAATCATGTGAGAGATGATCATAGAATGAATTCTTGATTTTTCTATCTCTTGGTATTTTTCATAAACATTCTTGATAGATTCTAGTCTTCCTTCATTAACAATTCTATTCTTTAGGACTATTAGACTAGGCTTGAATCCTACCTTAGGAGGGGCTTGCATGTTCTTTACCTTTCTCCTTGTGGTCCTTGAGGATGGATGACTTGTTGGTACTTGCTTCTTCCTTTTGTTTAAATTTCTGGGTACAGAAGGTGGAGAGGATTCTAGATCAATGGTGGTTGATGGCGCAGATGTACCTTCATCAGATTTCTTCTTCTTCTTCTTCTTAGGCATATCATCAAAATTTTCTATTTTTACTTCTGAGGGAGTTTTCTCAAGTTCTTTAGCAATCTTATCTTCCCTAGCTCTGTCTAGGTCTTCTTGTGTAACCCCATGAACTTTTAGGATATCTGAAGTAATCCTTGATGCCTTCCTCTTGTTGTCTGCACCGTACAAGACATAATCAACTTGATTTGTCTTTTCTCTGTAAGTACCCCATCTAGGTTCATTGGGATCCTTGGGCGTAGATAGGATAACTTGTGCATAACCTTCCAAAATATGTTCTTCAAATTCATATCCAAGAGGGTGAATCCATTTTTTTCTAGGCTCAACTACCTCCATGCAAGTACAGTCAGTTTCCACCATGAAACATATGGTGTCTTTGTATTTCTCAACTATCTTCTCAGGTATCCTAAACCTCTTCTACATTTTAATCCTGAAAGTTTTGATATCCATGTCCATATAATCCTTCACGCTTCTCTCTGATGTAGCCTATAGTGATATCTGAGACATAGTAGGTTTACTGCTTTCTAGGTAAAGATTGGCAACTTTACCTACTATGTGGAAGTAGAGATAGATGATCAATGATCCAAACCTGAATATCTTTCTCTTGTCATGTTTAATAGCTCAAATGTTGTCAATCAATTGAGCATGCAATATCTCACATAGATTATACTGAGTATTATCTTTCACAATCTTTACTGCTGCCAGGACAATAGCTATGGATACAATATTTAGTCTGCTTGCATGATAAAATTTGTAACCTAGTATCATGGTGACTAGTTTTATGTCATCTTCCTTAATGGGATCAACTGTCATACCTCGCCTATCACTTATGGATAAACATGATTGTTCAACCTTCTCTTTCACATCTTTACCAGTTGGAAGAATTGGTCCTGGCTTAGGAAGTCCAGTCATGTCATAAATTAGGTCTGCAGTAATACAGATGGGAACTTCACCAATCCAATAGAGATCATCATGTATTCTACTCAACAAGATTTTCACCCATTCTAGCTCGTAAAATTTGTACACATTAGAATACTCAAAGATAGGGTTATTAGTGAGATGCGCGTATGCATCCTTGAATGAATAGTCTGGTTTGATCATTGAAGCCATAAGAGTTGCTATGATATTGTCCCCAAAAGTTTCCTTCTTACATTAGATGTAAGCGTGAATGTCTTCCACGTGTATGACTTCTAGCGGAGTCTTAGAAAATGCCCCTTCTACATCATCTAGAATAGACTTGAATGGATGATTTTTAAAGACAAATCTCTTCCTTTCAGTAATGCTCAAAGACTACATGGGTTTCCATACTCACTTGTTGATCGACTAAATAGGGTTCCACTGGAATTTGAAATGACAGGACTACTAGGGTTCTATTTCAACTTGCAATATTTTCACAAACTAATCAAATTGATACCTTTGAATGCTTTGATGCTTAGTGCTCCTGTGCTCTACAAATTTTATGATCTCAGATGTAAAAAATGAGGATAAATGATCAATCCACCAATTTATATAAAGTTTTTTTGTATTTAATGCTAGATGTCGTATGTGCTTTCACTAAGACTTAAAAACTTTATTCAGAATGTAGTATAGATAATATGTGAATGTATACTGCTTTATCTTATTATCACTGACATAAATTCAAAGGTGCATACTCAGATGGGAGTATTCCAGCCACGTAGGGGTTTAGAGATATAATAGCTCCCCCTAAGACGAAGAAGGTCAATTAAAAAGAAGTAGAAGGTGAGTCCACTGTGGATGCATCTACTACCTTGTTCTCTTCTTTACCCTTCTTTATTTCAACCCAAATTTTATCTGAATCAGTTTTGGCTTGTACAAACTTGACTTCTCCTGAATCTTTAAATAGTGAATTTTTAGAATTCTCTTGTCTTTGTGCTCTTCACCTGCAAAACCTTGAGATGTGTCTATCTTTTCCACATGAGTGAAAAATGATAGGAGGTCTAATGTTTTTATTCATCATGCTGCATTGTTTGGCTATGTGTCCATTGTAATTACATATCTGACATGTAATGTTCAAAAAGTTTCTTTGAGGTTGATTTCTCTGATTATATTGAGTCACATTTCTTTGGTTCTATTGTGACTAATTTCTTTGATTTGTTATGCAATGTATAGCCCTGTGACCAAACTTATTACAGGAGTAATAGTAACCATTGAAAGGTCTTACCTCTTTACAGTCTCTTTCCAAGTGTCCATGCTTGTTACAAGCATAACAAGTTCTGTTAACTTGCTTGGGTTCATCTTTAGGTGGTTCAGTTTTAGTTTATGAAATATTGTCCTCTTTCTTTGCTTCTGTAGATACTTCTTGTGCTTTCTTTGTTTCTTGAATTGAATTGATTTCAATTTGAGCTATACTGTATCACATACCAGTGGTATCACCTTTTAACTTTTGTGCATACAGTTGTGATTGAATCAAATCAGAACTTGTGTGTAGTTTATCAATCTTATCTTTTGCTCCTGATAATTCAGATTCTATCTTTTTCTTGATGTTTTATAATTCCAATATTTTCAAGTTTTCTTGCATGAGTTCATCATCTAATTGTTTTCTCTCTTTTGTCTTTTCTTCAATGGCTGTTAGGCTATCTGTAAGTTGTTCATTCAAATCTTCAATTTTATCTTTCAAAGACATGTTCTCTTCATTCAGCTTCTTGACCATTTTTCCCAAGTCATTGGTAGAGAAATCTTTCATATCTTTCCTTAATTTCTTGATAAGCATTTGAGAGCCATCAACTTTTAGTTTGAGTTCCTCATTTTATTTTTCAGATCTTCAAGGGATACTTCAAGATACTTTTTTAGATGTTTCACTTCTGATGAATCCATGATCTCCTCAAGTGGTTAAACTTTCTTTCAGAGGACCAGATCTCTGATACCAATTGTTAGAAACACTGAGAGGGGGGTGGGGTGAATCAGTATTTTTCTATTTATTATATTTCAACAACTTTAAACATAAAGAAAATATAAATCAGAAGCTTAATACAAGAACACATAACACATGATCTTATTATGGGAAAACCTTGATCAGAGGAAAACCCCAGTGGGAATTAGTACCCAAAAATATTGCACTAGTATAATGAACCTGTTAAAGTTCCTTTGCCCTGTTAGGAGCAGTCTTTACAATGTGAGTACAATGACCTGGTTAAGGGTCTGACCCTGTTAGGATTCTTTTGCAAATAACCCTATTAGGGGTGAGGACTCACTGTCCAAGAAGCTTACTGCTCCATAGGATAAAGGCTACAACCTCGTTGATAATAGATATACACTATATCCAAAAGTGAATTGCTATATGTGACACACTTGTCTTATCAGTTCTGGTTATGCGTTGATTCTCTTATACTATTCAAGAGCTTTATCTCATTCTAACATCTTATACTATTCTTCTATATCTTTTCTCTTCATATCTCTTCAACACTTCTAATATACCTTTTCATTATATATATATATATATATATGTTCATGCCTGAATAGACTCGACCCAAAACAAGACTAGAGTCAGCCCAAAAACACAATATACAACGCTTCCAAACACATTGGCTTAAGTGTGTTTACAATAGTAATTAAGACATGATTATAAAAATACTATAATAGGCACTTGGCCTTTACACAATAAAATATTATACGCTGATCCAAAAACTGAAGTCGGTTTCATAATCTATTTTCTGAATTGCTAGTATCACTGTTCTTTCTATAACTTATTCATACTGACATATATGACCATGTGTGTCTAGAAAAAGCACACAAACATATCATAGAACTTAAGTCTGAACATGCATATCTTGATGTGATCATATGCATGTGCGTTGGTGCTCTGATCAAATGCAAATCATTGTTATGTTCTGTCCTCTATACTCTGTCAATTTTCACTTCATAGTTTTCTATCAAAACTTCATATGACTTTGTTGCCATAATGAAAACAAAAAATAAGTCATATTATCCCAAAGAGTCAACTTGCCAACAACATCGTCTAATGACATGGTCATCAAAGAATCATTGAGGATATTTTCATATGGAAGGGATCGGATCTCTATCTATTTATGCAAACACATACCTTGGCCATTTAGATGTTCCATATCTTAATGCAAAATTCCACTTGCAAAATTGAATCTGATGAAAGAAATATTTATACTCCCATGGTTGAACCAATGAGAGTTGTACTGGCTTCATTGTTGAAATCCGAAGGAAGGAGGTATTCATATCAGTATGGTTTGCACACCTAACCAATGAGGTTTGTACCAACTCCAAGTTCCAAAAATCTCAATGATGAAAAATAAAAATAGCTCTATCCAGTGATAGGTGACAATCATAGTTGATTCTTGCATTCATTTTTAGCTTAGACTTGTGTTTTATTTTAACTTGTTTTCTCTAGGAATGCATCTTATTTATGGGATTTCTCAAAAAGGGGATGAAAAGTTAATCATGATTATATCATCAAAGTCCATAACTTAAGTACATCATCAAATGTCTGATCCATCAAATGATCAGTGCTACATCAAGGATATCATATATATACAAATGATCAACTAGGGGCAACCTAACCTTTTCCATCACATGTACCTATATTTTTACCTTCACTAGTAGATGACCATTCTCTTCTATGAGTCCCTAATTTTGTATCATTGAAATATATAACTAAGCATATCAAATTAAATATCAGTCAATCAAATCATCTAATTGATCATCTAAATCATTTATCCTATCATCTATTTTCTCATCTTGAGAACATCAAATTTCCTAACTCTAGATCTTGAGGAAGGAAAATCAATCCATCAACCTACCTATCCTATCAGATTGACATAAATACAACATCAACCAAGTTAAATTGACTGACAACAAGTGATATCAAAACATCATCAACCTATTTGGAGCATCATCAAGATATCCATGTCGGCCTATCAAACCCAACATCAATCAATCAATCATTTATCGATCATCTTAATTAGTCAAACATCAAACATCATCCATCCTATCCGCTCAACTGAGGTTTCTATCAATATCAGAGAGCATATTTAATTTGGATCCTTTATATTGTGAGGTTGAAGAATCATATCCTATCATCTGACATTGAAATACACATCAATTGTTTTTGACTCAATCATAAAAAAGGCAAGAAACCTAGTCTTCAATATACATCAATGATCTAATTCAAGCAGGACATATTCTAAATTTATTTTTATTGGGAAACAAATCAAAGTTGTAATCTATTTGAAAATTCCACAAATTATCCAAATTTCTCAATACCATTTCGATTCATTTCCTGGGGGGGAATCATATCCACATCAAAGATTCAAATCAAGGATTCATATCAGAAGTTTTTTTCATCATTAGGGGCAACATCCTATCATTCAATCAATTTGATCAAATCATCTTTGGGGCATAAAAAAATAAAATAAATCAATTTTTCATCAGGGAGGCACATCGAGGTTTTATCATCAATATCAACATGATATCAACATCAAATCAAGATAATCAAATGAACATTAATTAGTGGATCCAACATCAAATCAGGCATCAGTCAATCATTGAATCAAACATTAGTGATTCTTTGAACCAACATGCTTCGCACATTGATTCAAAGAGGGGAATTTGTAGACACCCTAAATTGGTCAAGATAAATTAAATACAATTAAAGAAAATTCAAATCAAGCATTTGAACATCAAAACATGAGTTAATTAAAATCAAAGCTATTGGATTAATTAAATCAAAGATCAAATAATTATGCAATTAATTTTAATCAATTAATTGTATATTTTAAGTCAAATTTAATCCAACCCATTCAAGGGAACCCATGGCTAAATCAATTAATTAAATCAATTCATTAAATACATTTATTCTCACCAACCACAAAAGGACAAGAATCAAATCAACCAATGAGGTGAGAACATTTGAAGCACATCGATCAAGGACAAATCAATTCTCCACCACTCATCTGGAAGTGCATTTTGACGATCCATCCTTGTCTCTTTGTCCTAACATTTGAAACCATTAACTTTACTCAACCTTAATTAGGTTTAGTTCAGTCTACCCCCTACCCTTGGAAAATCCTATAAATAGGATGCATTCTAACAGAAAATCACCCATTCACTTTCATTTTCGTTTGCATTGGCATTACAGTTAAATTGTGCATCCATGCTTAGCATAGTTTGAGTTCTTTTAACATTGTTCTTGCATCTTTAGCTTAATTTGCATCTAATTCATCATGTTTATCTTAAATTTTCACATTGTCTAGCTTAAATCTTCAAATTCTCATTCTAGGATTGTCACTTTAAGAGTGCTTAAAATATGGGAGAATTTGCTTTAGCTTCCTAGTTAGAGAGAGATGAGATGGTTTCAATAATTCAATTTGATGTTTAGCATTGTTAGATCTTTCATTTCCTTCCAAATTGATGTAATTTAGTTAATGTTTCATGAATATACATTAAATTGTATACAGTTGTTAGGGTTCATGTAGGTGATAATGTGAAAAAGATGATTATATTCTAGAAAGTTGTATTATGCTAGGTGATTGCAGATTAGTAGAATCAACCCTTTTGTTGAGAAGAAGGGAAACCAAGATGAATTGGACAAATATTCCTTGGAATAAAAAAACCAAATATAAATATACACTAGGTAGGACCAACCCTCTATGGAGGAAAGCCACTATAGACACAATAGTTTTTGAAAGTGTTGAAGAAGGAAAAAGTGGACACTCACTAGAATGGTGAAAATTAGACACTTACCTTGATGGGAAAATATAGATGCACACCTCAAAGGAATACTAAGCATTGTGAAGGAGACTACAAAAAATTCTATATCCCTAGCACAATAGTGGAAGTAGAAGCAAAAATAGCTCAAGTATAATGCCGAATCTCCATGATCCAATAGAAAAAGACCAAATGGAAGAAATCATGGAAAAAAATAAAGATAATGTACAAGGCCTCATACTAAACTGATGAACATTTCTCAAAGACAAAATATTAAATTAAAAGGGTGGATGATTTTGGTCGGTTAAGGACCAAGAATAGAGCTGACTCATCCTACCACATATGGTCTATGGTATAGATTGAAGTAACTAGATCACTATAGAAAGACATGATTCTTTAAGAGAAACACACACACACACACACACACACACACACACTATAAATGATATCCGAAATATAGAATGAGCTAAAATTGACAAAGATATACTGTAAAGTAGGGATTGAGACGTGCATTTTTATATAAAGATATAATTTAGAGATGTTGCTAGTCCAATTCTATGTGATATGTGTTATGGATAATGATTTCCTTTGGTTGATGACAATATGAATGAATTATTGTTTTAAGTTCTTTCTACTTATGTCGATTTATCTTACTATTTCCTTTAAGGTATGAATTTACTACAAAAGATATATTAAGGGTCTCCATATCGATGAGCCTCTTTAAAGGCTATCTTTTCAAATGCTTTTTATTTTCTTTCCAGCTGTTTACTTGTAGAACAGATACTTAAAATTATGGTTTTATATGTATATTTTGTATATGTAAATACATAAGTAGTAAAATGGATAAAAAGGGAACATAGTATATTTGCTTGGAATTGATGGATAAAATGATAAGATGTAGTAGTTATATGCTAATGAATGATCCTATTTCCTCTGCTATGTTTGTGGGTAGTTTCCTTCTTATAGCCATGTGCCTTGCAAGAGTATTAATTGGAACCTAACACTTGTTTCTTGATATTAAATATGAAAATATGTATGTCTTGGAGGTTTTGTGTATGAATTAATCATGTTTCAGGGATTGGTCATGGTGAATTAAAGATCAACATTGTGATGCTGAAGAAGTCAAAATCCAACCGTTGCTGCAAAGACACCATAATTTCAAAGATGTCGAGCAAGCGGTTGAAGTAACTTAAGATGTTGCTACAAGATCTTCACGAGAAGAACAAGTTAATTCAGTTTCCTATTAAAGACAACGCGTGGAGCTAGAGGCACCACTTACTATATTCTGGGAAGACTTATTCTCTATGGCCGATATTTCTGTTATGAAGCATTATGTATCTGTAACAATGCTCATTAATGGAGTGATCTTAGATTTAGGGAGTAGTTGTATATTTCCTTTAAATAAGATGACTATTGTAACTCTTTAGAGTTAGTTGAGTTAGTAGTTATTTTCTGAAAAGAAGCTGATACAATTGTAATACTGTTTTATTTTATCCAAGTGTATTTTCCATGAATGAATAGATTGCACAAGTTGAGTTCAATTCTGTTATCTTGATTATGTTTCTATTCACTCATCCAAGGGGGCCCACTTAGTGCATGAATTCCCTTGTTAGAGTATAAATCATTTACATGCTTTTAAAGAAGTAAAATAGAACTTTGTTGTTCCTGCAACTAGTAGTAACAGAACTAGTAGACAGTTCCTGCAGCATATGCAGGTAGAGAAGTTCCTATCTGTAATTACTATTTTCCTAGAGTAAGAGAATTTATTTGAGTTAGCATAGATTGTTAGAGTATTATTACTTTATACTTATTAATTAAATCATATCGATTTAATTATATAATTTTATATTACTCTAGTTACTTAAGCTTCACTTAGGTACATTATTAATTAATAATGTGCAACCTAGTTT
>MU224931.1:1010580-1055455 GCA_018584345.1 Thuja plicata
TTATATTACTCTAGTTACTTAAGCTTCACTTAGGTACATTATTAATTAATTATTAATTAATAATGTGCAACCTAGTTTTCCGTTAGGGTTTCTTTCTCACCTTTTATAAGGTTGAGCTTTGTACTTTTTTGTTGATCTCTAATGCATTTTTCTCACATTTTGAGAGCAATATTCTTCTGTCTCTATATTTTCTTCTCTTGTGACAAGTTATTGGCAAACAGAGTTTCTTGGGTTTTGTAGAATTGAGTTTGATCAATTCTTTCATAGATTTCCTGAAGCTTAATGCATTTCAATTTCATAGGTTTATCCATGAGAATCAATGGATTTTGAAGCATCTACTTTGCAAATGCCATTCCAATTTTATGTCCTTGATCGATAATTAAATGAGACTGAATAATCTCATTAGCAACTATTTAGAGTGTCCAATTCTAAAATAAGTAGTCTAATGCAATGGGTTTCCAAGACAATTATTTGGGAAAGCATTTTGGGTGCCGCTACTGGGGATGGTGTTATTTCAAACTTACTTTGGTGTTCATGTTCCTAGTTTTCATAATTTAGGACTGAGTTTCAAGTAATCCTTTTATGCATAGAAGAAGAGACCCTCGTAGGAGATTCCTTCCTCACAATCACCAGGCTGAACCATTTGATAGTTTTAATCCTAAGCTAGAGGAACCTCGAGTTGAGAGTGAAGAAGAAAACCCATTCAAAAATCCATTTGTTGATGCCCAAGGATAAATATCTCCGCCGTCATCCTTTGAAGGATCACTACATTTGCATGACCTATTTGATGAGCCTCAGTATCAAGATAACAATTTATCCCTTATTATCTATCAACCACAATAGCTAGGTTCTCCCCCAAGGATGGATCAACCTACCTTTCCTTTTCCCATTCCTCCTTAGCATGGTAATCATAATCTAAAGAACATACCTGCCTTCACACTCCCAAAATTTTATGGCATCATCACTGAAGACCCTAAAACCTTCATTTTTGAGTTTGATATCCTCTGTAGGATCTATGATTATACAACTAACACCCACAAGATGAAATTGTTTCCATCTACTCTCAAGGAGGATTCTCTAAGGTGGTTCATGGGGCTCAGAGCTAATTTTGTAGAAGATTGAGATGCCATGAGCAACATGTTTCTTCCAAATACAAGGAGTACTATAGGGGTTGAGATTTAAAAGGGGATGACATTTTCAAAATGTCTCAAAAGGAGGATGAGAGCTTGGAGGATTATGTCTCAAGGTTTATGTTCAACCTGTAGTGGAATACCCAACATCAATTGAATGAGGAGTCCCAAAAACATCTTTTTATAAAAGGTGTAAATGATGGGAGTATAGAAGCTTTGGATCTTATGGTTGATGGGGACACCACTCAGAAGAACTGGGCTGATAAAAAAACATATACCTAAACTATTCAAGGGCTACTATGAAGAAAGGGAGAGGAATAAGAGACATGCCTCATAAATCCAATGGCTCGGGAGTATCTAAACTGGATTTGTCCAATCTTTTGTCTGACTTTAAGCAGGACATCATCAATGACGTTGTTACTCAGCTGGACAACATGCAAGCACAAAGGAAGAAGGAGGATGCAGAATCTATGCTGGATAAGTTCTGCTCCCACTGCAGAGAGAAGAAAAGGAAATTTAAGTTCAAAATAGTTGTGTCTGTGGACACTACTTCAATACCCACAGAGTTTAAATCTATAGAGGAGGAGAATGGTGAGGTTTTCTACATTTCTTAGAGGCGACCATGGGCTCAAGGATAAGGTATGCCTCAAGACCCCACAAATAATTTTGGTTATAATAATATTAGTCAATGACAAAAATAGAACCCTTAGAATTATGGCCCTTAGGGAAAAAATTGGAATTATAACTGGGCTATCCAATAGCCACAGTATAACCCAAACTATCAGCAAAAATCTACATTCAACCCATACTAACAAAAACAATTTAACAAATATCAACAACCACAATAGAATAAACAATGGAAACCACATGGTAACTAGCAACAACAACTTCACTGGGGACCCAATCAGCCTAATCAGCAACAAGCTATTATGCCTCCACCTCTTGCAGCCAATAATAATCCTCAGAAGCCAACACAACTTCCTACGCAACCAACTCTAAATCCTAATCACAAGCAACAATCTTACTCCCTGCAAGTGAATGAGATTCACTTTAGATTAGAAACAAAATTGCCTGCACCTAAGGAGCCCATAATCACATAAGTTTTTGATGTTGAGGAAATAACTGAGAATCAACCCACTACTGCTCCACATGTTCCACAATCTACTCCAGTTTTAAAAAATCATCCATATCTGCAAAGATTGGTTCAATTAGCACCCTCAAAAGAAAACCCTATTGCAATTGATTTGATTGACCAACTCAAACAAATGACTGTCCAAATACCTCTGCTAGATACCCTCAAAGAAATTCCCATTTATAATAAAGAAATCAAGGAAGCCAATATCAAACACCCTGGTAGAAAGATGAAAGATCCTGACATTGTTCATGTTCTTGGGCAAATTTATGATCTTATGCTCAGTAAAGTATTGATGCCTAAATACTCTAATCCAGGAAGCCCAGTGGTTACCATTCATATTAACGGTATCCAAATACAAAATGTCTTGATTTATTTAGGGGCATCCATCAATGTGATTACTATGGAAGTTCTGTTAAGACTTAGTATCTTTGGATTAAGGGAAACACCTACAATACTCCAGTTAGGTGATAATTCCATAGTGAAGCCAGATGGCATGATGGAAGACATCATTGTCACACTTAACTCATATTTCATAATCCTATCCCCCAAAGCCACACTAGGAGGATATCCATTAATATTAGGAAGGTCTTGGAAAGCTATAGTAGATGCTTGCATTGCTTTCCGCTCAGAAAAAATGAAAATATATGATGGGATCCATAGAAAGAAATTAACCCTGTATTCTCCAGCCAAGCCCCAAGCTGTACTTGACCAAGTTATCTAGCTAGACCTAGGTGATGCTTCCCTTGAGGAAAACTCTTTTTAACAACTCATGGTTATTGGAAGAGATCCATTTATGGTATCCCAAGAGGAAGATGACATACTGGTGGAAATTATTACCAATAAGTATGGCTCTGATGCATCCTCTTTTCATGTTCCTAACTGTTCCCTCCAAACTATATTGCCCAAGCAGAACCCAACTAAGCTTCCTGCAACACCTAATTATCTTCATACCTTATTACCACATGAGATCAAGTCACCCTCATTTACAAAATTTATGATGGTGGATAAAGTTAAAAGAGTAGAAATTTCCTTAGGAAAAGAGTTGAATATTAATAAAACCCTCACCAAGTCTCAGATGGTCAGTCTTTTCTAGCTATTGAAAGAAAGACAACAAGCCTTTAGATGGGACTATACTGATATGAAGGGGTTGGACCAAAAGCTTTTTACCCATGAGATTTATATTATTCCTAAGTCCAGACCAATTAGACAAGCCCAAAGGAGAATTAACCCAACTCTAAGAGATATAGTGAAGATCGAGTTACACAGACTCCTTAAAGTTGGATTTATATATCCAATTTCTGATAGCCAGTGGGTCTCTCCTTTAGTTATTGTTCCAAAAAAGGGGGGAAATGGAGAGTTTGTGTGGACTATAGGGAGCTCAACAAAGCCACTAATAAATACCACTTTCCATTACCTTTCATTGACCAAGTACTTGACAACCTTGATGGAAAAAATATTTTTCATTTTTGGATGGATTCAGTGGCTACAACCAAATCCAGATAGTACCCAAAGATCAGGATAAGACAATGTTCACCTTTCCATGGGGAACATTTTCTTATTATGTCTTTCCATTTGGATTGTGCAATGCATCTGCTACTTTTCAATAGACGGTAATCAGTATCTTCTCTAACATTTTTGCTGACTGATTGAAATATACATGGATGACTTCACTATATATGGAACTACATTTGAGGAGGCTCATGCTGACTTGGAGAAAGTTCTTAAAAGATGTCAGGAATAAAACCTCTCCCTTAATATTGAGAAGTGCTACATGATGATGGAAGAGAGAGTTGTCTTAGGGCATTACCTCTCATCCTTTGGCATCCAGGTTGATCCTGCAAAGATTGTAGTCATCACTATGCTTCCAACTCCATTCAAGCAGAAGGATGTCAGGAGTTTTCTTGGTCATGCTGGATACTACAGGATATTTATTAAGACCTTCAGTCAACTTGTAGCCCCATTGTATACCCTGTTGAAGAAAGAAGTTGAATTTGAATGGACAACTAACTGTGAACTATCATTTCTACAGTTAAAAGATGTTTTGACTCAAACACCTATTCTTAGAGGATGTGATTGGAAGCTGCCCTTTCATATTCATACTGATGCATCTTAATATGCCATCGGGGTAGTGCTAGGCCAAAAGGAAGGTACAGTTGAGCATGTTATTTATTATATTAGTAAGAATCTACAAGGTGCTAAACTGAACTATACTGTTACTAAAAAGGAATTGATAGAAATAATCTATGCACTCAATAAATTCAAACATTACATTACCAGTTATGAAGTCTTTGTATACACTGATCATTCAACAATCAAATACTTAATGAACAAGCCTGCCATATCTAGTAGGTTAGCAAGATGATTACTCCTCATGCAGGAGTTTGATGTAACAATCATTGATAAACCAGGTAAGGCTAATGTGGTGGCTGATTTCTTATCTAGATTACAAGTTCTAGATGATCTTGCAACAATTGATGATAACTTGCCTGATGATCACCTCTTATTTTTTGACACTTACAACCCATGCTGATATCGCAAACTACCCTGCTACAGGAAGGACACCACCTCATTTTTTTCCAAGAGAGCGTAGACTTCTAGTTGAGAAAAGCTTCAACTTTTTATGGATCTTAGGATTTATGTTTTACACAGGTCCTAATCAGGTAACCCAAAGATGAATTCACAAAGATGAGACTTATGACATCCTTTGGGCCTGTCATGATGAGCCGTGTGGTGGCCACTTTGCAGGAAAGAGGACAACATACAAGATTTTGACAATAGGCTATTATTGGCCTACCCTACATAAAGATGGAGCTAAGCATGCTTGGCAGTATGACTAATGCCAGCATATGGGGCACCCAACCAAGTTAGATTTTCACCATTGATCTTGTACGATTCAAACTGCTTGTAAATGCACATCGCCTCAAGATCTACCACAAGCCTGTAAGTCATGAAGACTTCCTACAGTAGTTCTAGAAGAGCAATGACAACAACACTCTTGCAGAAACAGCATCTGGGTTTTCCACCCAGGTTTCCACTAATCCTTGATTTTTATCAATGATTCCATAATAAACATTCACTTCCAGTGAAATAATTTCTCCATAATAAAATCCACCTCACCTCCTCTCTCTACCATGTTCTTACGTGCTATTGTATCACTCCATCAGTGCATGTTACATATCAAAATACTCTTCCTACAACACTTCATAGGTTTGTGACACATACCTTCCTTCGTACATTATTTTATTCATTTTTATTATATTTTAGTGTTCTTTTTCTTTTTATACTCTCGCATACAATAACTTGGTGGGACCCATGCCTTACACTTAGTTGGGGGGAGGGATTATTTAATATTTGTTTTCAAATTTCAAAATTAGCATGTAAAGGATGAAATTTATTTCTTATCTTTTCAAAATGACCATTGTCATGTGTGAAGCCATTTGTCACCCTATGATTATGTCATCATGATTTGATTTGAAAGTAATTAAAATTTTTAAAAGCCTAAGTTCAATTAATGATGGCATTTTCGTGACGTGTTTAAGGTGGCAGGCCTTAACACATGTGAAATTATTTATGAGAATCATTCACTTTTAATTACCTGGAAGTAAATGATATTATGTACTCCTATTTTCTTGTCTGTAAGACCTTGAGTCCATAGCAATTTCCATTTTTCTTTAGCTTCTGTAGAGCTTCTGTACAAAAGTTTCTATTAATAGCAATGGGAGGAGACCTTTAGAGGCATGAAACGACAGACCACAAAGTTCTACTTGGAGACCCAACCAGCTATGAAAAGTTTCAAAGAAGAGGATGGCTGGATTATTGTCTCAGCCTTAATGAATTTAACAAATAAATTGCTTTGCAATTTCTAAACACTCTGAATAATGGTTTTGCAGTGGTAAAGGGGTTAAATATAGAGTTCACAGAGGATGTTGTGGCAGAGGTAACAAGAATGCCGCAGGAAGGAGAGAAATGGTCTAAAGATATTGATTTACGCTCAGCTAGGGCACAGTTCACCTTGCATGGTGATCCGAGGCTATACATTGACAAGAAGCAGGGTACCTTAAGAGTATTACTTCCCATGGAGTCCATGCAGCCAACTAGGTTCATCATGTCATACTTCACTTGTGAAGGTCATTAAAAATATCTCCATAGGCTACTTTTCAAGATTTGGAGCACCCTCCACCATGACAATAGACTGGTAAATCTACCTAGCTTTTTATTTAACATTGTGAAAAAGCAAGCTTCTCTAGTTCAATCAGGAAAAGTTCAGTCTGTTTCCCATCATTGTTTAATCAAATTATTTGTAGAAAGGGAGTTAAATAAGCAATTTATTGGGACTTTGGATGAATTCTTAGCAATTAATGAAGTGGTGCCTAGAGTGGTCGGCCCTAGACGCTAGGGTATAGGAAGAAGGGTTAACACAACAATGGGGGTTTACAAGGTAATTCAACAAACATAGGCCATTCTTGAAGCCTCTTCCTCTAAAACTAACCCTTCTAGGAAAATATCTTGTAACATTAGTACTTCTATTCCTAATAGGAAGAAAGGAAAAATCATGGAGACCAATGACATTCCTGACACCCCACCTTCTATGAAAACTAGGTCTGCTTCCAAGGAAGACAAGGTAAAACCCTAGGAGTAGAGGAATTAATTCTGGAACAATAGCCACACAATGATAATGTTAATAACACAGCTGATGAAGCCTTGCCCTCTTTTGAGGAAGTGACACAAGAAGAACCTCCTATAGCAACTACGAAGGAGGTGTCTGCCAGTAGGAGGAAACACAAAGATCCTCTTTGCTCTTCTCAAACCCCTGCTAGGAAGAGTGCAAGACTTTCTGCCAATGTCAGCAGTGATGACAAGTCTCCTATTCAGGTCGTGAATTTAGAATCTTCTGAGTCTGTAGAGAAGTCCTCTTCTAGAAGGTTCAGAAAAATACAAATACTGACACCATTTCCCAGCACACAAGTTTTTAAGCAATAGTTGATCTCGATATTGATTATATCCTCATATATAGTGATAGGAATTCTGAGGAGGTAGCGGAATTTTCTGATGGCTCTGTTGGACAAGATAATCTTGATAAATCAGACAACTTACTTGATGATGAATTCCCTACAATAAATGAGGATGTTGTTGAAAGGGTGTTAGAGAAATTAAGCAAGGATGGGTTAGATACACTAGCTAAAGCAGCTAAATCCTGTCAAGAGGATAAGGCAATAAAAACTATTTTTATATGGAAAGGGGAAACTTCCACCCAGAATGAGGAAGTAAAAACCCCTCAACATGCACCAAGATGGATTGATATCCTTAATCGGGGATCCATGCCACCTCCAGACTTATCTACACCATTAGCTACAGGGTTGAGCTTGTACCAGAATTTTGAATGGGAAAGGGCACAATGGAATCTAGAAAAGGAAAAGCTAAAAAGAACCATTGATGAGAAAGCTCATCAATTAGATCAAAAAATAGATCAGATTGTAGTATTGGAAAGAAGGGTTAAGAAGATTACTGAATTGATTCTTGAAGTTATGGTATGCAGGTCACCATCTCCAATCTATGCTCTATTCCTCAAGGAACAATTTGTTAATTTTAAATTAACTAGGATTGTAGAAGGACTGAATACTTCTATTTCAACACCTCATGAATTCTATGATGCATTTTAGTCAGCTCCCATGTCTATAACAAAATTGTTATGTGAATTATATTTACATAATCTTGTTGTACCAGATGAAAGGTACTGGAATTCACTATTGTATGTGGGAGATGTTTAGTCAAGGGCAGTGATGTCTTGGATGTAGAATGAGATAAGTAGGGAACATCAGGCCTTTCCATATATAAATAGTGAAATAGATACACCTTTGATGATGGGGCTTGAAGTTAAGCATTCCAGGCAAAATCTTCTTGACTGTGTCTTGATCACTATGAACCCAAGTGGAGCCAACAAGATCTATCCGGTCAAAGAGGAAGCATATTCAGACTGGGAACAACACTCATCATAGAACATTGAGGCTACAATCTCCACTTCTAGGCATAAATGGGTAAGGATGTCGCATGATTTTAAGGTTTGTGAACCTCGTTCTTTAGAGAACCTAACTCTTGCCACCCGCCGAGTTCCATGGCATATAATGTTGGGCAGAACACTTCGTAATTATTGGATTCCATTAAGGTTCCAACCGCATGTTCTCCTGCAACCATTGTTAGCAATAAATGAAAGTGCAGAAGAACATGAAATGGCTAAAAAAGTGCAAAGGTGGGAAAGACTTCGAGAAAATCATGGGTATTTTAACTATGTTGTTGATGAGTCTAGAGAAAAGATTGCCAGTGACCTAAGGCTACGAGCCAGGATATGCAACTTCATGATTCCTGGGGACTAGTAATAGGACATTTGGGGGGAATGATGAGCCTCTTTAAAGGCTATCTTTTCAAATGTTTTTTATTTTCTTTCCAAGAGTTTACTTGTAGAACAGATGCTCAAAATTATGGTTTTATATGTATATTTTGTATATGTAAAGACATAAGTAGTAAAATGGGTAAAAAGGGAACATAGTATATTTTCTTGGAACTGATGGATAAAATGATAAGATGCAGTAGTTATATGCCAATGAATGATCCTATTTCCTCTACTATGTTTATGGGTAGTTTCCTTCCTGTAGCCATGTGCCTTGCAAGAGTATTAATTGGAACCTAACACTTCTTTCTTGATATTAATGATGAAAATATGTATGTATCAGAGGTTGTGTGTATGCATTAATCATGTTGCAGGGATCAGTCGTGGTGAATTAAAGATCAGCATCGTGATGCTGAACAAGTCAAAAGTCAGCAGTTGTTGCAAAGATGCCATCATGTCAAAGAGGTCGAGCAAGCAGTTGAAGTAAGTTAAGACATTGCTGCAAGATCTTCACGAGAAGAACAAGTCAATTCAGTTTCTTGTTAAAGACAACGCGCGGATCTAGAGGCACCATGTCCTATATTCTGGGAAGATTTATTCTCTATGGCTGATATTTTCGTTATGAAGCATTATGTATATATAACGATCCTCATTAATGGAGTGATCTTAGATTTAGGGAGTAGTTGTAGATTTCCTTTAAATAAGATGACTGTTGTAACTCTTTAGAGTTAGTTGAGTTAGTAGTTATTTTCTGAATAGAAGCTGATACAATTGTAATATTGTTTTATTTTATCCAAGTGTATTTTCCATGAATGAATAGAATGTACAAGTTGAGTTCAATTCTGTTATCTTGATTGTGTTTCTATTCACTCATCCAATGGGGCCCACTTGGTGAGTGAATTCCCTTGTTAGAGTAGAAATCATTTCCATGCTTTTAGAGAAGTAAAATAGAACTCTGTTGTTCCTGCACCCACTATTAACAAAACTAGTAGTCTGTACCTGCAACATAGGCGGGTAGAGAAGTTCCTATCCGTAATTACTATTTTCCTAGAGTAAGAGCATTTATTTGAGTTAGCATAGATTTCTTGAAGCTCAATGCATTTCAATTTCATAGGTTTAGCCATGAGAATCAATGGAGTTTGAAGCATATACTTTGCAAATGCCATTCCAAGTTTACGTCCTTGGTCGATAATTAAATTAGACTGAATAATCGAATTAGCAACCATTTAGGGTGTCCAATCCTGAAATAAGTAGTCTAATGCTATGGGTTTCTAAGACAATTGTTTAGCCAAGCACATACTATAGTTTCCTTATTTCTATTGTTAATATTGAACAAGGATGACACAAAATAAATATTGAATAAATAATTGGGGCCCAAATCTTAGTAAATTCTCAGTCACAAATCAAGAGAATAAAAAATTTGTGAGGGAAAATTTTAAGCTATGGATATGGACAAAGCAATTCAAAAGGAAAAAAAAATAAAATTTCTTACTTAAATTACACTTATGAACAATGACCAAAAAACTTTAATGGGGCAAAAATAAATCAAAAATTAAGATGCTCATAGTCTAGTTAAGGACCTATTCACATGAACCAAGATGTGAGATGGGTAAGCGAAAGATTAAAAAAGAAACTTGGGAAGAGAGGTTATGTATTTATTGCACTTTAGGTAAGATAGAAATGGAAAGACAATATATCATGAAATGATTCACATATGATAGCACTTTGAATATTTATTTAGACAAATCATGCATGAGATGCTATTGTCTACCATATTTCAAGGATAAAAATGTAAAAATGTAGGTAGGTTTTGATCAAAATTTACAATAAGGAAATGAATCTTTAAAATTAGAAAAATAGTAAAACTAGAGTCATACTATCATGTATGTTTTCCTAACAAAATATTTCACTTGTTTGGTTTATTCAATTTGGAGTCTAAAATCTTTGGTATGATAAATATTCTATTAATCTAAATTACCTGTAAAGTGATGCACACAAATTTAATACTTTAAAAATAACTCTAAAAAGAGTTACTTCTTGAAAAGAGTTTCTTCTTGAAAAAAGTGTTGAATTTCTTTTTAAGAATTGATATCTTTATAAATATACCTCTCCAATCAAAATCAAAATATAACAAATATTTCAACATATCTTAAATCGACACAAAATAAAACTATAGCTTAAAATAATAATAAAATAAAAAAACACTTGAAAACATCGTAAACAAATTTTCAAATAAAGAGAATTTTTGAGATTTCCCAGGACAAACATATTTCATAAATAAGTAGGTAGTACTTCGTTACATCACCAACCCATATTTGAACCATGCAAACATCATGTGATTCTCATAAAATTTCATAATTAAATTACCAACCAAAACCTTTCAATTTCCTTGTGCCAATCATGTGTTTTCTTGGATTTTTCATTGACATTGTATTCTATATCAAAGTAAAGACAATAGGTATGCAAAATTCACATGGAGCGTGTGATTTCATATGACAAAATCTTGTCTTATTTTGTGGCGTAGGACATTTTCTAGCCTTACATTATTTGGGAGTTTGCAGCATTTTTCTCAAGATCCATGACCTTATATGGAAAAACTGAATAAAAAGACATATACTTAAAGCAAAATGATCATGAGAAGATTTAATAATCATTTATATGTTAATAGTTATTATGATGTTGTCTAATAATAATTTATATTTATATTTATAAAGTAACATATTATTAGGGGTCATTATGTTTATATCTAAAATTTACGTAGAAAAATTTAAATTTTACAAGTTACATCAAAGAAACAATTAATCATATAATAACATAAAATATTTAGTAATATATAGGTTTGATCTAATTGTATTTGGAAGTATTTCAAGAAATATTGACTAAAATACATATAATATGATTAGCTCATTAATATATAAAATCTCAACTAAGAATTTTAAGGTATTACCTCACCTAAATACATATTATTAAAAAAAGAACAATAACTTAATGTTTCAACATTTCAAAAATACAAAATTAAAATACATAATACCTATAATACTTTATTAATTTTTAGCTAGAGTAGTTGATGAT
The DNA here is from genome assembly GCA_018584345.1 of Thuja plicata. NCBI lineage: Eukaryota > Viridiplantae > Streptophyta > Pinopsida > Cupressales > Cupressaceae > Thuja > Thuja plicata. The sequence goes on from MU224931.1 coordinate 1,022,303, forward strand.
TGTAGTTAGAGTAGTGGAAACATAGAGCATTCATTTACATAGTACTCTTATTGATGGTTTATACTAGTCACATAGCTTATTGGTAACTATTGTTTTTTTAGTTGAGAACTTGCAGGATAATCCAGACTCTCCCTTGGTGACTGGTAAGGATGTCTAGCAAGAGCTCTTTGATGATCATGACTGGAGTCTCTTAGATAATGAGAACATGGAAAGGGAAAATGAAGGTAGAGGTGATGATGGTGAAGGTGAAAGAGATAATATGGAGAAAGATGATAATTCAGAGTCAAATGAGGAGGATGCTAGTGATCAGGATTCTATTCTGAACGTGAACTCAACAAGGATGGTGGGTCCTTCTAGAAGAATTGCGGCTGATAGTCATATCAACAGAGAATTCGATTCTTAGAAAGATGACTTGGATGCTGTGAAGGAGAAGAAGACAGACACCCAGAGTAAAGCGGAGGCAACCTCGCTGGAAGAGGAAGATTTTAACCACAAAAAAGTGCCAAATATGGATGTTCTAAATGCGGCTAGGAGCAGAGTTGTCTTGGCCTTCAATTTGGATAAATGGGATTTCCGCAAAATTCAAGAGCTGAGTATCAAGTATAGAGCTTTGGATGTGAAATATGACGTGCTAGAGGAGACTGTGGACAAGATGAGAAATGATACAACTATGGCTAACGGTAAAGGTAAAAGTGTTTTGATTGAGTATGGATAATTTTAGCATGTAGGAAGAGAAACTATCGGGAATTACAGATGAGAATCTTTCCCACATCTACACCAGAGCTAAGAAATAATGAGAACATGTTGAAGAAATTTCTCTCCCTCAGCAATGAAGGAATGGAAGCTACTGTTTCTAATCCTAATGCGCTTTACTCCCTTCTAGAGGGAAACTACCTAGAGAAAAATGCAATCCTAATTGATGATGAACCAATGAAGCTGGAGGATCAGCCTTCTTGTCTAGGAACTAGAACTAGGGATAGCATTAAAAACAGGATGATTTCTCTCCCTATGGAGCTGGTGAATCTCAAAGATTCTATTCATAAGATTCAGGCTTTGCAGCAAGATTCTAAGCAGTTCCTGAACATTCTAGACTGATCCTTATTGCTGGGAATTTTTTGTTCCATCTATTGGTAGTTGTACTGGAAGGTGTCATTGTTTGGTGGCTGGTGCCTTATTATTGGAATATCTTATTTTAAGCTTCTCGTTGGTTTTTCCTTCCCTTTGGGTCATATGTTGCGTCTTTGCTGGTTTGTAATGCTTTTTTTTAAAAAAAAAAAATTCCTAGCATGTAAAGGGTTTCAGGGCCCCTTCAAAAATTGTCTTTACCTTAATAAAAAACTATGGTTTTTTTTAATAAATATATTAGTGACATTACTTATTAATAGCTATTGTTTATGATATAGAAAATGATTTTCTCTACACATTCTAACTCCCTTTTTTTGGTGTTGTGTAGGAAGATAAATTTTTGTAGCCATAAGTAAATTAAGCATAGAATTTTTGTCTATCTTATCGATTTGTTCTACTTCAATAAATGTCAAAATATATTAACAAATAGAAGGTCAACTATTATTTGTATAATGTTACACCCTTATTTACAATTTACAATCATGTATTTCAATAACAACTCATCCAAGGTGACCCACTCTCCCTGCACCTCTTCATTATCCTTGCAGAGGTCCTTGGAAGAAACTTCTTAAACCTTGTACCTAAAGGAAAACTCTGAGGTATTAAGATGACCTCCACCACCCCTACAAATGTTATCTAACAATTTGTGGATGACATTATTTTATGCAAGAGCATCTTCGGATCTTGGCAATCTTGCATCAACAAAAAATATTTGTTTTCTAGTTTTCATGTTTGATCAGTTCTGGTGTTTCTTTAGCGATCATTCTATACTTATTCTTGGAGCTTGCAATCATTCTATACTTATTCTTCGAGGTTTTGTTCCTTTCTGCGTGTTTGTGGCTTCATCTTTGTCACTTTGTTAGGATTGCACATCATTTGGTTACTTCGTGTTTGAGATCTTTCAGATTCTTGGCGAGACTATCATGTTCTTCATGTTTTCGGCCAGTCTTAGTGTTTTTAAATCTCGTGAAGGTTTCTCCTGATCGATGAGGCTTAACGACTTATTTCTCAATGATGTTATGTTTTTGGCCAACCTACTTCAGGGTTCACATTTCTTATTCCACTCATTGGATGAAGATCCTTATGATTTTGGGTCCTGACCTATTTTTTTAATACATTTTCTTTCATTGGGAAATGGAATCTTCCTTGAGATGACCTGTTGTTTGCGAAAACCTTTTATACTCTTGTAATTTTTTTCTTAGGATAGAGGAGAGAGACAAAATATAATAGTATCTTAGAACTTGTAGGATTCTATTATGTAGAACAGATAGAAGAAAGGACCTATTGAATGTTCATGTAGTCACAACTGATAATAGATGGTATAAAAAGATATCCTATTGAAGCTTCTAATCATACATGTATTCCTGGAATGTATCACATCTTGCTATTGTGCTTGTAACTGATCACTCAATAATAAGAAGGTTGTTCTTGCATTCATTTCCTCTTGTTTTATTTTTCTTCCATTGTATGACTCTTTCTGCAAGGATTGGTTAGACTTAGTGAGTTCCCACTATCCTTGGTTGGGTCAGTTTTTTATAAGAGTAAGGTTTTGTACAACCTGGGGTTTTCTTGTGGGGTGGCGAAAGAGAGGATTCAACCTACAGTTGCAGAAGATTATGAAAATGGCTAGGAGGAGTGATAGAGGTGGAGCAAGGAATTCAGATTCAATTGTTTTGGATTTGTTGAGACAAATCTCTACTAGATTAGAAGCAGTGGAAACTATTAGACTTGAGATCAGATTACTGAGAGGAGGATGAAGTGGTAATCTACCATATAAACCAACTTTACATCCAGTTAAACTTTAATCACCATTCACAAGATTAACCTTAGTAGAAGTTAATGAAAAACTTAAGCATCCAAGATCATAAAAAAATTTGACAAATAGTTTTATCTCATGGAAACCCAAATATGGAAAAATACCATTGTGGGGATTAGTACCCACTAAAATAATGTACTCATCTAAAGTATGCCTAGTGAGGAGCTTAATCCTATTAGGAGTTTACAATAGCACTGTTAGGTGCTACCTGGTTAAGGGATTTACCTTAGGCCTGTTAGAACCTTTACCCTGTTAAGAGTAACCTTGTTAGAGTACTTAAAACACAAGCTAATGTGTCACTTTGTTAGAGGATTTACAATAAAGATCTTTTAGGATCTACCCTGTTAGGGGATTTCAATTGTTGTAAATATTAGGGAACAACAATAACAATGATCTACAAAATAGAACTACATATGCTTGATCAAATCCTATGAAGCACAAAATATCTTCTGAGAAAACTTACTCTTACCTGGCTTGATTACAACATGCACCTTACACCACACATGCACAACACACATGATCAACACACTTTGCATTCAACTTCAACCTTTAAATAATGAACTATTAAGTCCACCACCTTGATCAAACCCTAAAATAAATTTATAAAGCATCCTGCTCAAATCCAATGAGCCAAACAATAAAATTAAATACAAAAAACAAATTTCCAAATCCACGTCAGCCTATACAATGATTTACATATGAAATTAAGCCAAAGAGTCAAACACATTTTGACCATACTCAAACTTCCTTAAGATTCTTTTCCACAAGATAACATCGATCAATGTGATGCCAGATCATCACCTCAAATCATGAATACATGTCACCAGAACATAACTCATTCATCATTAATCATTTCCACATCGATACCGATCATTGATACAAGATCTTCCATCGGTAGCTCAAGAACATAAACATTTAACATGTTGAATAACATTGTTTTTTGTCACCAATCACTTAACCTTCTCACCGATCACACAAATTATTTGCAATTGCAACTGTAGAATCTAAACACTATTGATCACTATATCCTATGACTGCGCCACAAGATACATTAGATATTTGACATGACATTCATATCATCTATTACCTATCATCAATTGTTCTATAAGTTGTACTATTATATTGCATTCAATTACAACTCTCATATAAACTTACTTTAGTAGTAGCGGTCATGCATTTGACATCCAAAGACATACCTAGGTCTCCCTTAAAGATACAAACCAATTAAACTTATCATTCATAAAAAATACACTTGACAACATACTAGGAACACAAAGTCAATAGTTGACATCAATAATAATATAATATCTGATAATCCTGTAATCAAATAACTATTTCATAACCAAAACACACACCATCACTACATCAGACATGCCAACAATCTCCCCCTTTGGCATTGATGTCAAAACTATATGCTTCACCAATGATGGAAACACTGTCTTCATTAATAGAATACATCAACACCCTCAACATGAAATATCCATAAAAATGTTTCCACTCTTTTCTTTCACTAGTTATGTAATTAGTCTCCATTACATTGAGCTTAGAATCTGAACATACATCTTCCCATCTCAACATACATCTTCTCCCTCTTAACATACATCTCCCCCCCCTCTAACAATAATTCCAAAGGTGCTAAATACAACTAATATCTCCTTTGCAATACCTGACTAACCAAAGGACATTACTTCACAGATTGCTCCCCCTAAGGAGCAGCCTCATAAAATTAATCCATACATAAGAATATTCAATGAATACACTAGGACTGATAAAAATACATCTTCTTCTAATTCATAAAAGATAGGGGAATGACCCCTAATCTACCTCGTAGGCACTCAAACGTAACCTTAGGCAATGGCTTAGTAAAGATATCAACAACTTTTTCCTTAGTTGGCACATACTCCAACCTTACTTCCTTTTCCTATGCCTGTTCTCTAAGTAAATGATATTTGATAGCTATGTGCTTAGTCTTAGAGTGCATAACTAGGTTCTTAGAAATGTTAATGACACTTGTATTGTCACAATAGATAACCACTTGTTCAATTACCTTCTCCTATATTCCTTCCAGAATCTGCTTAACCCACACTATCTAGGTACAATTGATTGTAGCCGCAACATACTCAAGTTCAGTTGTTGACTATGGTATACAATTATCCTTCTTACTTGTCCAGGATACAAGCCTCTCTCTAAGAAATAATTCACCTCCACTCATTTTGTTTCAATCATTACCATTACCTGACCAATCAACATAAGTAAAAAATTTCAAAGAAAAATCACCTTTATGTCCATACCAGAGACCATAATCTTCAATCCCATTAAGATATCTGAAGAATCTCTTCACTATAACCATATAAGATTCATTAGGATTAGAAGCAAATCTAGGTACTAATCCAACAACCTATGCTATATCTGATCTACCATGTAGAATAGTTGTATCTTACCGATCATGGACCTATAAAGTGTCTCTTCCAATTCTTTAGAATCATCTTCCTTTGAGAATTTGAAACTAGTTACCATAGGGGTACCAACCAGTTTTGATTCTTCAATTCTAAACTCCTTTAGTATTTCTCTTACATACTTGGACTGGATTATGTAGATACAATCTTTCATTTGTTGAACTTGAAATCCAATGAAGAATTTCATCTCACCAATCATACACATTTCAAAACCTTTCCTCATCTCATCTGCAAATGATCTTCTCAACTCTTCATTTCCACCAAAACTGATATCATCTACAAGTATCTTTGCAATTAGAAATCTGTCATCTTTCTCACTCTTCAAATACACATTATTGTTGTCACTTGTTCTGACAAAACCTATTTGAATCAGATATGGGTCTAACCTCTCATACCATGCTCTAGGTGATGGTTTGAATCCATACAAATCTTGTTGGAATTGGATTTTTGTTTTGTTTTTGGCATTCATTTTTTCACTGATGTCAAAATATGTTTCTATGAAGACAGAAGAAATTGGTTATTACTATTGTTGGGTAACTGATAGAAGTTCTACGGGTATTGTATGGTTGTTCAGAATGAGTGAAGATGGGTATGTGTATAGGGATGTGTTGTGATATTATGTCTAAGTTTGCATGTCTTACTATTGCAGATGGAGTGAGATACAAATGCTTTAGTGAAAATTGGGTACTCGACTATGACTAGTCTTTAACAGAGTTAGTCTCTATGTTTTGAGGATAGCTTATGTGTGATAAGGATTCATGATATGCAAGCATGGGGAATGTTAGGAGACATGTTGAGGAATGTTTTTTTTTATGATTTTTGGGTTGTATGACTCTTGGTGACATCAATTGTGGTGTGTGTTCTGAAGGAGACCTATTTGGGGATGACCTTAGAGATGTAGCATGTATTATAGAGTGCGAGCGTGGATTACAGATCTTGGATAATATTTGATGAATTTTAATTGATGTTTACTTGATATAAGTACCGTGTGTATCTTAGCAAGAGGTTAAGTAATTATTTGTGAAATGGGGAAGTCTTAATCGACCGACCTATTTTCTTATTGTAAATCTATATAACAAAAATTTATTTTCTTTTATGGTGGTGAGGTAACAAAAAAGTTTGGATGTTGGGCGATTTTTTATGCGAATTCATCTAGATGTAGAGCAGACGATGTGATTAAGAGACTTCAATGGAACTGATCAAGAAAAACAATTTCTATCAAATAATTCATTGGATTGTATATTTCTTATATACACTTGTATTTCAGACAGTCAGACCTGAGGGTAGATTTAACCTTCTTTAGGCAGTGTGCCTAGGCAGTGAGCCTACTATTACTCTTGACTCCTAGCAAGGTTTGTCCTTTAACAGGGACTATGTTCAGTAATGCATTAATAAGATCCTAACAGAGCTAAATCTTTTATCAGGGATACTATACTCTCAATACATTATTTGTGGGTGTTAATTCCCACTGGGGTTTTACATTTAACAAGGTTTCCTTGATAACAAAGGATTGTGTTATGGTGTTGCATTTACTATGTTATTATTTGGATTAAATTTTTGGCTTATAATGTTTAATTTTTAATAATTTTTCTCATAACTGATTCACCCTCCCCCCTATTGACGAGACTTTGTGACCGGTCCGCCAACAAAGGTAAGTTGTCACCGAGTACTAGGGTACTGGCCAAATTTGCCTATAAAGGTTGTCTGGGGAATAAATTCTATGGGCCTTCAAGCACGTGAGAGTTGGGTCTTGACTTTGTAGGGGATCAGTTGGGAGTGTGACTATTTTTTTTGGGGGGATAGTTGGTTTTCTTGGCTCATCTTCTTCGGGGATTTCGGTGAGTCGGGGTTTCCTGCAAGCATTTGGATTATCAAAGAATCTTCAAAAGATACACCAGGGTTAGAGAACGTCCATTCTACCTATAGTTGTGCAAATACATTTAAAACATCAACCATGCTCTAACATGCTACACTAAATACTGAATGCTTACAAAACCATCAGTTCATAAATATTCAATAGCGAGGGGAAGAGAAGGTTGTTAATCTACCTAAAATATTAGAGCAAGGGACATCAGAAACATACAGCATAAAAAATTATTAACTCAAAGATCAGAACACTGACAACAACATTTCAAGAATCCTTCCTTCTTCATTAATGGTTTTTCGACAATCACTGGTGTGTACATCAACAACTCCAAGGGAGCATCTATCTACCAAGAGCTTCTAAGAACTAAGGAGCATTAAGCTTTGCAACTTCAAGAAATGAAATACTGAAAGTACTATAGCTATGGACTATAAAATCATCAATTCTGCCAACCCTTGGAATGAGGTTGGACTTATTATTTATACACATGGTTGCCCTAAAGTTAACCTAATCTAACTTTACACTAAACAATAAAATATGATTTTTGGTGGCCAGTACTACCTACACCATGCTACCAAAACCTCGAGAAGAACAGAGGTTTGACATGTCAGAAGAATAAGACAAGAAAAGAGGTATGGAAGAATCAGCCTCAAGAAGGGAGCCGGAGGAAGAATAGAAGAAATCTGATCCCCTGGGGATCGAGGCTACATGCCTCATTAATGTAAAAGTGGCTCACTATCTTTGATACACAAGGTGTTCAATGCTGGAGCAGTGCCTTGGGAAGACCACTTGTTAGAACCATCCCTTAAGCTGATGTGCCTTGCTAGGGTCACCCACTTTCTAACACCCTTATTAACTGCCTGATAATGATCGGTCGGTTCTGGTGAACCTTGACGCGGGTCATCAAAATAATACAAAATTGTTGGATCAAGAATTCTAGAATTTGAGAGCTTGTGCTCAAAGAATAAAGAATTTTCAAAGTGTACCTGGCTGGTGAAAAATCTCTGGGATCCAGAGAACCTTATTTCCCTTTACTAATTTTATATGTCTCCAAAATTTGGCAGATGCCACTCCCATCAATGTCTTTAATGTCTCCCCACCGGTCGTGGATGATTTTGACCTTCTCTTCAATATCCCTGGCTCCTTCTCGAAATTGATTTGCCAGTTTAACATAGTCATGAGCTCAGATCATGATTTTGGATATTCTTGATAGCTTCCCTCTATTTAAGTCCCCGACAGACTGATACTGGGACTCCATTAGCTCATCATACTTGCTGAGGACATAGTCCTCTAGGGTGCATGTTTTGGTGGTAAAGGGATCAACCTATGAAACCCTTGTAATGAATGCTTTGTACATATTTAAATAATACTTAACCGCCATGAATTTCTCTTTAAGGACCATGACCAGTTGCTTGCTCACCTTGATCTTGAGGCTAAGTCTAGAGTACTGGGCCTAGAGGAAATCAAATGATTCCTCTCCCAAAATTATTGCTTGTATGACTGCTTCTCTAGAGTTGATTACCTCCTCCAGTCTTGCTATCCACCCTTCATAATTTTCTAAGCCCTACTCCCATAGGATGATAGCACTGTGTGTCTGGCCCAAAATATGGTGGAACGATTAAAGATCTGGTAGTGATACCACTAAAAATTGCCTTACGGTGACTATCTGTTCAGTGATCCACCTGTCTACAGCTCGGGCCTTCATCTTCATGGCCCTTAAAGTATCCACATCACCCTCCACAAGCGGTAGTCCAGAGGTGGAAGCTTCCAGGTTGATCTTGACCAGGGGCTGTGTGAGCTCTGTTAGAAGCCCGAGGAGGTTTTCATTATTTTCACTTTCCTCTATCAGCTTCTGAACCTGTTTATTATATCGGACCTCTATTGCTCGGGTTGCCTCTCGTAGCAGGTTCAATTCTCCCTACTTATCTCTCCTCACCAGTGCTACCTCTGTGATCGTATAATCCTTGGCCCTTATCACCGCTGCATGTGTATCTGGGGGAGGCATTGCGATTATCACAACTGTACTTCCTTTTGGACCAGTTTGAAGGGTATGGACTATCCGAGCCTTCTTAGGATTTTTGGCCTCTACATTTTGGGTCATCATCTCGACCAGGAAGAGTGGAACACCTATTGCTACCACCGGGGCCTTCCTCTTTCTGGATTCCACCAGCTATTGGGGTGGCTGGGGTGGCTTTTCTATCAAGGCCTAGGTATCAGGACTCCCTTTGGAGTTTGGTGGTGCATTCTCGTTATCTACAGTGTCATCAAGCTCTTTCCCCTTTTACTATTCCTGCTCTTCCTCTCCAGAGGCCTTGGTATTTTCTGCCCTATTGGTGTCCTCTTTTGTAATGTCTAGGGTTTCTTCTCCACCGGTATCAACATCACCTATGTCTTTGGTTATTTCCCTGTCCTTCTCAGCATCAGGCAAGTTAACATTTGTATCCTTGGGGTTTTTCCCCTCATCTTCTTGTTGTTGTTCTTCTTATTCAGCATCATTTGCTGGGATATCTTCCTCCATTGGAACATTTTCCAGAGGTGGCTGAGGCATCAGGCCAAGATTCAGTGTTTGGGTTGCTGTGACTACCTCACTGAATGTACTCCAGGGTGATTGTTCACCCAGAGTAACCAAAGGCATTTAGAGCATGATGAATGAGGGTACAGTTGATCCCATGGGTCTAGTTTCCCTAGTCATTGGTTACGCATCCGCTGTTTGCTTTGGTTCTTCCTCTGTCTCTTGGAATGGTGTTTTCTCCCACTCAGGCTCCTTTTGTGTTTCATCCTAGACTTCCTGCTCTGTGGCAGCTTCTTGCTCTGGGCCTTCCTTCTCAATGGGGATCTCCTCCTTTTCTTGAGCATAAATCTCTTCCACCATGTGATCTATATCCCCATGTAGGTTCATGAGCTCATCCATCCTGAAGATATCAAAAAAATCATCATACAGGGGAGAGGTATATGAAATATTCTCAAGTTTAGGGGAATCCGAACTGACATCTACTAGGGGAACCTTAGGCATATTGCAGCCTGCATCTACGCCTGGAGTGGGGTTCACCTTCTGCTTCTTCTTTCTTTGTAGTGGGGCTGTAGCATCTATAATATTTATAGATTGCGCCTCGAAAAATGTCTATCTACTCAATTATATTTCCAATGACGGGGATCTTGACAGGCGAGAAGATGCCACTGGAGGCCAGAGGAAAGTTGTGCACTTATCTTTTGGCTCGTTAGCCTCGATGCCTCTATTTGTTCCTATATCTGAGCCATTATGGGGAGAGAACCCTTGAAGGGCACTTGGGCTAGGGTATCTTCTTTCTCCTTCCCCTTTCTTGTGTTAGGCTCTGCGGCCCTAGAGGTCAAAGCAGACCTCCAGACAATTGGTCCTTTCCAAGTGCTCCTTGGACACACCCACTCAAAATACTTGTGAGTGTTATTTATAATGGGGTGATATACCCCCTTAATTGTTAAATCTTATGGGGTGGCCCAATCCACCAGAGGGAGATCCAAATTATCTAATCCTTGCTCTTTTTACAATGGGTCCTCTAGGGGCCCATCATCCAAAAAACCCTTTGGGAAACCCTAAAGGTCAAGGGCTTTCATCAAGCCTTTGGACATCCGCGAATGTTGGCGGGCCTGGAGATCAAAATTGTCTTGGCAATCTACCCAGAATCTTTAATATTATCAATATGTGGTGGGGAGGCCCAAGAAAGCACCGTTGCAATCTTACCCATCAGATCAAAATTATTTCTGGTATGGTGGAATTCCACTAGTCCCAGGCTCTTCAGTTCATTGTCTTCCTCCTTTAATGTGGCTAGACTGCAAGAATAGTTCCTTCAAGAGATTGGGAATGAGACGTTGGTAACCTTCTTCAATGTGAAGAGGGCGTGCAACTCCAAAATTTGTCTGCAGAATTCTCAAAGAATAATTCTATCCCTGTTGTATCGAGGAAGAAGATAGGGTTTCTGGAAGAAGCCAGTCACCCAAATATATGTGTGCTACTGGAATTGAATAAAGTAATTCCCGTAAGTACTCACCAAGTAATTGTCAAAATATTTTGGTAAATGAAGGCATCATTTACCTTGCAAAAATTTGGGAAAATGAGTTCCCACTGGACCTGGGGATAATGATCCCATGGTGTCAACTAGCCCGGACTATTCCTGAGATCACCCATCATCTGCAAACCCTAAAAAGTAGGTCTCTATTGGGTTAGTGCCCAGAGTACGTAAGATGTCATGTGGAACTTTGAGGTCTTGAGGACACTCTTCATTTGTGTATCCACATGGTTGGTGATGATGGCCACCCAATTGAGTGTCTAACTACGGGTGGTGATGCAGTAGATAAAGTAATACAACCATGCCAAAAAATCCTGGGCATGGTGCTCTCCAAAGAGCCTGCACATAAATATGATGCCTGCTTGGATAGGCTCCTTAAAATCCCCATGGGAAATCTCCAGCTTCATCTTTTTATAATCCCTTCTCGGGGACTTTAGCCAGTGTGTGTTGAGATGTTCCCGGTAGAGAAGGGAAGCCTCTTTGAACTCTTTTAATGATGTGGATTGGGAGAGAATAATAGATCCCTTAAATTGAGGGATCCTCAGCCCTGAAGAAAAAGTGGCTGCATCCAGATTGATGATAGTCGCTGGATAGTGTAGGGGTCAGGGATCGAGGAGAAAAACAACTTGAGTGGAGGCATTGTAGACCATTTCCAATTGGAGTATCAGCTCCAGTGCTTGCATCAATCAGGGAAAACTTGGAGCTTTAATAATCCTAGAGGCGGCCAGGTGTTTTACCATATTGTCTTCGGCAATCCTCTATTGGTATATGGCTTGGACAAGGCCCTGCATTTCAGCCCATAGTCCAGGCTCTATGTCTGTTATTTCCTGTAACTTAGATTCCACCTTGGACCCTACAAGAACACCCTCCTTTGGGTACTTGGAAGTCAGTGGCAATTTGGCCAGCATCTTTTCAGCCTTTGTTTTTGTAGCTGCCCGAGTGGAGGTAGTCAGTAGCTCCGGGCTATCAGGAGGAGCGATCACTTAAGACATTTTGATCAATCTATCTACAACCTACAAGACCGGAGAACTGTCAATACATGATAAAATAACAATTTAGGGACTACAAGGAATTTACCACTATTTCATACCTATCCAAAAAGTGTTAGCATACATAAAAAATCCCAGAATATTAGAGTTAATCATTGATCAGATTCTGATAAACACCCGGGGTTCATAGGCATTGGTTTAGGTGAAAAAAATGGAATGAAGACCCAAGGGCTTCTCAACATCTAGAATCTATAAGAACTATCTATTATTGACGTGATCGGTAGGAAGCTGTAATTGGCTAACATGGGTCATCACGTGGCCATGCGACAGGTGGCATAATGGCATTAATGGTGACAAGTGGGATGACATGAGGGAAGTAAATTTTAGATGGGATGGGATTTGAATGCTCATTCATGGGAAATTAATCCCACCATTAAGGTGACATGACAGAGGAGAGAGAAAGCCACCATGGCTCAAACCAGCGAGGTGCCGAGTTTGAACAGTGGCGAATATCTCTCTAACAAGTTCAACAACCTAGTTTAGACATGATGGAGCACAAAGAGCTTGACACAAATGGAAGGATATACATGGGGTATATACATATATATAGAGGGGTGAAGTTCTACGAGGGCCGAAGCACAACTCGCAGGCCGACCACAAAAAAATGAACGTATTTACAACTATAAATAAGAAAGCTACACAATTTTCAGAATATATAGAAGCATTTACATTATTATACAAGATATACAAAGTATTTACACCACTATAACTACGCAGAGGGTAGAAAACCCTCTAGGAGAGCCAACCCACTAACGGGAGGTGGCGAAAAAGCCAACACAAAGATGTGACAAAACAAAAAAAGAACAAAACTAGACAGAAAATAGGAGAAACAAGAAAAACAAAAACCAGACGGAAGAGAGCCAAAAGGCCTACCTGGAAACATGGAGGGTGCAAAAAGGTGAGGATGAGAGGAGATGTACAACTGGTTCACCCTAGAATGACCACAAAAGTACCACTATTCACTGCTAATCAATTGTTGTTAATCATCAAAGTACTATGCACTTAATCGCTCTGAATGGCCTTAATCTCTTTGGTAATCATCTGAGTGTTTTAATCGCGGTAAATGTGAAAATGAAAGATGAAACCAATTTATACCACTAGGGTAAAAACATACTACATTCATTTTGCAAACTCTAAAAAAAGGCAAACCTCCAGACTCTGGGCCTAGGGATTCCCTACAGCCATATATTCTCACAAAAGAAGGCATGATGACAAAGAATTCCAGAGTCCAAAATCTGGCTAACTCAAAAGAACAAACAAACTCTGGGACTAGGTCCTGGAGACAAAAGAAGACAAAAGAATAAGAGAAACAACCCTCACCAGAGCAAAACCCAGAGGGAACAAAGGAAAACAAAAGAAACCAAGGAAAAAGAAAAAGTGAAAAGGGGGACCCAACATTTTGTCTACAAAATGTAGGGACGGGTATGCAGGGCATAACAAATGGTGACTATCTAGGATGGATGCCTTAGTGCATTCGAGAACTTCAAAATCTCTGGTTTGTAAAACCAGAACTAATCTTTACCTAGAGCATTCTTATTGCAAAGCACAAGGCGTCTAGGAAAATATGACTCACCATTGATTCAATCTTTTGGTCTTTCGTCAGTTGTGAAGTGTGTGCTTTGAAAAAAAACCAAGATGATGACCTCCGAGAAGAATAGAGAAGAGGCACTTAGTACGTAAAAACCAAATTCATCATATCTTAGATGTTTCCCCTGGATACCAGAATTCTTTATTCTTTAGTTCTTTCTTTTTTCTTTTTCTTTTATGGGTGGGAAGGAGATACTTCTTTCACTGTGAACCTTAAGCTTAGATAATTTTAATGACGGTACTTCTTTCACCTTATCACCCACTTTAAATTACCAAATAGGAGAGAATGTTCTAGACCTAGGATATTTTAATGATTTTCAGACTTGGTCAACAACTAGTGCAACCGATCTACCCTCATGGTGTCCGATTACTTGCTTCCAAGATTTTATGTTAACTGATGTCTGGACTATCAAGATGTGAATCTGATGAAGATTACCCATAATATTTTTCCATGCTAAAAAAATAACTCCAGAGAGTGGAAAAGTTCCACTTATGCTACCAATAGATTCTGAATTCATCGAAACTCACAAGGTCTCATTCCAAAGAATAGATGTTATGTGAAGCATATTGGTCTACAAAGAGAAGGAAACATGATGAGAACCTCAAAAACAAAGGAAAACGAAGGAAAACCAAAAATAAAAGAAAACACAAAAAGGAAAGACTATCCTAGGGGATGGCCAACAAAACTATTTACAAGGCAAGGGTACTCCAAATGGAGCACCAGGAAAGATATTTACAAGCAAGAGCTTACATATAGTACAACTTCAGACAAACTCATCACCTAAATTATTCAAAGTGGTGCTTGAGAAACTAACCATTAATAGGAAATGGCACAGCTTCTCTGATCATGGTATTGAGGCGATAATTATTTTCCCCATAGATCTCTGATATCTGCTATGGTCTAAGCCAGAGCCGCTAAAACTTAGTGTGCTTTCCCTTCTTTTCCCCGGCCTTGTCTCACAAGAGGACCAGGTTTGAAATTTGAAAGGCCTTATACTAGGCTCTTCAGTCAAACCATCATTTTAATACTGCTTGGTGATGCACAAAATGTTCAAGGGTTGCTTCTCTTTGTTCCTCCATTTGCACTAGGTTCAAGAGCCGAACCTCCACAATGTTGTCCCGGTTGCTAAATTCTTGCATAAATTGAAGTACCAGGATTTGTAAGTTAATGGGGAATACTAGATTTTGGCCATAAATGAGATGGAATGGGGATGTCCCCAGGGTGGCCTTTATTCAGATAGGATTCACCCAGAGGGAGAATCTAAGCTTTTGATGCCAGTCCCAGGGGTTTTGTTCTATCATATTTTTGATCACCTTAAGTAGATTTTGGTGAGTAGATTCAGACACACAATTACCCTGGGGGTAATAGTTGCTAGAAAACTTCAGGGTGATCTTTCTTTCATAGGTCAATTCGAGTGATTGCACTGAAGAAAATTTCAGACCATTGTCACACACTATAGCAAATGGCATTCCAAATCAGGTGACTATATTTTCTTCTAGGAATTTGATAACTATGTCAGCCGTGTTGTTTTTGCAAGGAATTGCTTCAGACCATCGGGTGCAATAATCGGTAGCAGTTAGAATGTACCAGTGGTTGGTAGACAAGTTGGGGTTGATTTTCCTGATAAAGTCAAATGCCCATTGGGTGAAGGGTCTAGCTTTGAAGACTGGCTACAAAGACATGGCCGGGTTTCGCTCACGATGTGCCGCCATTTGGCAAGTGTGGCATCTCCTAACGTGAGTATAGACATCCTTAAAGATGTAGGGCCTGGTGGTACCCTAAATTTTTAAAATTTAGAATTCCCAATCAATTATCAAGAAGCAAGTTTCTCCATACTAAAAAAATCAAAGGAAGGAAGCTTTATGACACAAATAAATAGAACTAACTAATCGAAGCCTTCAGAAAATGCTAGAATTTCAACTTTCTACAAAGATGATGCCAACAAAGGCTAAAGATGGTCGAATTTTAAAAATCTAAAACTGACCCAGTTCAGGAAATAAAATTTCCTATCTCCAGCAAAAATCTTAGCTTTTCATGATATGTTTTGGATTTTTGACCAAAGCCAAATCCGAAAGTTCGATAGTTATTTTTTAGTTAGTTTATTATTTTTTCAAAATATTTTGTATTAAGGGTTGTGTCTTTTCACCTTAAAGAGGTGTAAAAGCCACTCAAACACATATATATATATACATAATATAAAATGTAAAGAGAGGACAAGACAACAATATAATACAATTTCACATATTTGGATAGTTTTGGATCAACAACTATAACATGGACCTGGATGTACTATTTCTTTAAAATCAATAAAGATAAGTCTTTTTTCTTAATATATGCAATTGTTTCATTAATCATTTTACAATTAGTCCCTCAAATAAACCAATAGAACTTCTTCAAAGTGATAGTTTGATGTGCATGCTTTTTGATTTGATTCAATATAGTTTATATTTTCAATTGGTTTTCTCATTTTGCATGGTTAAATTTTGTTGATTGAGGCCTCAGTCAAATAGGCTGTCATCTGAGAAGTATTAACCTTTTGAAATATCTTTGAATTTGTTTTAAGTTGCATGTACATTCCATAACACCTTTGAAGTGATAAGTTTTCTTGTAAAACTGTCTCTGAGGTTGAACATAAGATGGGAATGATAGTGACTCTATTGCCCATAGTTGATTAAGGCACTAGTCTTTATTGCTTATTTGGATTATAGTTATTTAGTTCATTGTTTATATTTTTTTGATATCTTATCTATCTATTCATTCAAATTACATACACATTTACTAAACATTATTTCACTTACTTAAAGTATTTCAATGTACAGTTCATGATATATTACTTTCAGTTAGATTTCTTTCAAGTGCCTTGCCATACTTGAGAGAGAAGGTTGAAGTGTTACTTATCTACTATAAAAAGCCTTGTAACTTGAAGGATAAGTCAAGGTATAGGCCTACCAGCCTTGGTTTTGTAGAGCCATAATTGCAGAAGTTCCAACCTTGCTTTGGTTGTGACTTGTTAGTTGGCCAAATCACTTGGGTTTCCAAGCATTGGATTGGCATGTCCATAGGAAATCCAATCTGTTGATGTGAGCACCAATAGGGCCAATAGTATCTAGCCTAGAGTATCTGGTGGGAAGTGGCATTAGATGAGCCATGCCCAGTACCAAACTGTCTGTCAAACTCTTCAATCATTTTTGTAGCTTGGTCCCTATCAATGCACAGGAGGTATAACCCTTCATAGTTCCTGCGAAAAAGTGTTCTATTTTTTATCATGAAGTGTGTGATTTTTAGCCGCAGGGTGTGACATTTGTTTGGGGGTAGCCCCTCCGGGCATCTTTTGTTCAACAATAAGTATGCCAGGTCAGTATACCATAGATCTTGATTGATGGACTCCACTATGTAGGTTTGGCATTCAATATATGAAGTCCTTTCTTCCATCGCTCTACATAGTCCCTGGCCTCAGACTATCTTCATAGGTTGTATTTCCAAATCATACTCTTGGAGGATGGCCATCCATTTACCCTATCGTTCACCCAATTCACTCTGCAAGAGTAGAGACTTAATAGCCTGGTCTGAGATGATAGTGTGCACTCTATGCTGGAGAATGTAATGCCATAATTTATTCATGGTGTGGATGAGAGTAAAGGCCTACTTTTCCAAAGGTGAATACTGGACTTTGACGTTCTTAAAGGGGGGGCTCATAAAAAATGTTGGTCATTCTTCCCCTTTAACCTTCTAGGTCAAAAATATCATGGTAGAATGCAGAAAAGAAAAGGAGTATATGTGGAAAGGGAGGGAATAGTCTAGACTAGCCAAGACTAGTGCCTCCATAATCATTTGCTTCATCTGAGTGAATTCCCACTTTGCCTTAGGACTCCACTCAATCTTTGTGTTTTTCTTCATCATCTCATTGAGTGGCTTCACTATCTTGGTGAATCCAGTGATGAACTGCCAGACAAAGTTTATCTTTCCAAAGAAAGATCCCATCTCTTTCTTATTGCCGGGCATATGTAGATTTAGCAGTGCTTCAACTCTCTCAAGGTCAATAGATATACCCTTCTCAGAGACAATATTCCAGAGAAATTTCACTTTAGTGACCTTGAATATGTATTTCTTAGGGTTGAGGGACATTCCATACCAGTGACATCTCTCACAAATTTGGGCGTGGTGGGAAAAAAGATCACGCCTGTCCCAGGAGAAGACAGTCAAATCATCCATGTAGATGATTATACACCGGTTCACTAGGTCTTCGATCACAATGTCCATTGCCTTTTGAAATATTTCCCCTGCATTGATCAGGCCAAAGGGCATCCTCCATTATGAAAACATTCTCCATTTGGTGGTGAACATCATTTTGTCTCTATCTTTGCACTTAACCATGACCTGGTTATACCCGGTGTACCCATCTAGGAAGGACATCATTTGAGATCTATTCACGATTTGCAATACCTCATCCAATGAGGGGAGAGGGTGATTATCCTTCTGAGATGTCTTGTTCAAATTGTGAAAATCCACGCAAAGGTGGATCTTTCCACTTTTCTTCCTTAAAGGGACAAGGTTGGCAACCCACATTGTATGCCAGATGGGAAAGATGATCTGTGCTGACAATAGTTTTTGAACCTCCTGATGAATTAGAGGCTCGGTCACTAGGTTTACTGGTCTTTGCTTCTTCCAGAAGGGCTTAGCACCAGGTTTCAGTGGGATGGTATGGGCCATGATGGATGTGTCATAGGTTTTTAGATGCTCATACCACCATGCAATTACATCAATGTATTCCTGGAGAACCGCGAGAATCTTCTCCTTCTCCTCTGGGGAGCAGGAGGTGCCAATGTGTACCAATTTTTCTTCACCAACCTGGCCAAAGTTTACTTTCAAATTTTCCTCCCTCAGAGGAGGATAATATATTTTCCTGGCCCTGAGGGTCTGAGTCAAAGATGGTGTTGGTTGGAAAGTCTATGATCCCATCATCTTCTCCACCCTACCTGGTGTCTTCATAATCTCTTTCTTCCACTATTTGGTCCTCAAAAAAACCAACATTAGCCATGAAGGCCAGAATATGTTGATCATCCTCAAAGACCTAAAAGTGGGTGACATTTTCTGGATTGGACAGGGTGGGGACCATCTCAATAAAGAATTTCTAGAGCCTGGAGCCAGCCATTGGCTCAAGAGTGCTGGTAGATATAGCAAGGGCATCCAGAATGTAGTTTCTTTTCTGGGGAATGAGTTCAATGCCAAAGGCATTAAAATATTTGATGAGGCTTCATACCAGGTTGTGGTATGCGGCCAATCTTTTATCATGACAAGTGTATCAGATCCAGACCTATTTAATGATCAAATCTGAATCACCTAGTGCTCAGAGGCAGGTGATTCCTTTCCTTAGTGCAAATAGGAGTTTGAAGACCAAGGCCTCGCATTCTATGACATTGTTCATGCAGTTAAACTATAGCCTATAAGATGCGAGGAAGGATTTCTCCAGCGGGTTTATTAATTCCACTCCGGCCCAGTAGCCTTGTTTAGACTGGGACCAATCAAACTTCAGGGTCCACAAGTCACTATTCATTATCTGGAGCTAGGAAGATGAAGTGGCATTTAGATTATTTTTGGGGAGTTTGGGAGGATTTTCCTCCAGCTCTGATGGCATGTGGGTGAGGTTTCCCTCAAGATAAATCTCTTGTTTGGTTTCTTGGACAAGCGGCACCACGAAGGTGTTGCTAGATGGATTATTGGGTCTAGACATGTATGATTTGTGTTTTTTCTTGGAGAGCATTGATGTGTCAGGTAGCAGTGGTGATGCAGGGCTCACACTCTAGCTCAAAATGTTTTTGATAATGCACCAAGCACCATGTGCCAGAAAAGAGTGTAGCAGGACTGCGATACCCTGTGAGTTAACCTTAGCCCTTAGTTTTTCATCCAGGTCTTGAATCCTCTTAGAAACTATGGGATCCTCCCCAGGGGTGAAATCAAATGTGAGGATCTATAGGGATCGTTACACCCCGGGGGAAGTCTCTGAGAAAAGGACCTCATTTATCCTCTCAACTTTGGTGAGGGCCTGCTTCATCCTGGGTTCACTTTCTACCTAGATCTAGTTAGTCTCCCCCTCCTAGGGGAGCCACAAGTGGGAGAAGTCAGTGGAGAAATACCCATTAAGGGACTTAGACCAATTCTGACTCAATAACATCCCATAAGTCTCCAGAATGTCCACCACTTGGATGTCTATTATGCTTGATAAATGGGGGTCTTGGATGAGATGAATTTGGACATTCTTCAGCTCACCTACCATTTTTACAATTTTTTTGTACAGTTGGAATACTGTGCCTTTGGATAGAGTGGGATGGAGTCTGAGCTTCTGGCATATGGATAAAGGCATGACATTTCCCGAAGCACCAAAATCTACCAATAAATTATGTAGGTTCTTCGCTTGTATGTTTAAGCCTAGTAGGAAGGGAGGATCCTCGGTGTTTCCCTAAAAGACAGCCGCATTGGCATCGTCAAAAGTGACAGTCTTTGGTGGGTGACTGACAACTTCCATTTTTCCCAAGAGCTTCAGAAGAGACTTCCTTTGCTCGGGACAGTTCAGTAAAACCTCCATCAAGGTCATGGAGGTGGTGGTTCATTCTAATGCCTTTGTGATGTCAAACCGCCCCTAGGGTAGTGTTGGCTTCCTTCGACCATGTCCATAAATTGGTTAGAGCTAGACCCTTTTGGTGGGAAGGAGCGATCAATTGTATTGTCCTAGGGAGGGGTATCTTTGGGATGTGTAGGCATGTAAACTGGTCCTTTACCAGCCTAACTTTGAGTGTTGTAAGGAGTCTATGGGTTGGTGAAGGGATTGGCCTTAAAGGCCAGAATAGATTCATTAAAGAAACCCTACAATTTGGGTTCTTCTTCTTCATCTGATCCTCTAAAGTCTTTTACTCTTTGGTTATAACCAATTAGATTATATCAAGTTGACATCAATGACAATACAATCCATTAACTAATTTAATGTTTTGCATTAACCTTCTGTATTTTGGTTATCAACTTAACATCTTCAAACATTCAATCAGTTACATGTCATCAAACTACACATCTTGATTTTACCTTTTTGTAGCTCCTTCCACACATGCGCCACTTGTTCTTGCACATAGAAAAAGAGGGGGAAACATGTTGTGGAAAGGTTTTTTCCTATTTCAAACACTGGTTTTGGAATAAACCATGGAATTAAAATGATTTGAACGTATAAAGAAAGTGTTTTGATATATAGAAAAGGCTAGACATGAGAAACACTATTTCTTATATCTTGATATTGCACTGCTCTTTGAATGTAACTAGTTGGTGCAATTGCATGATTCCACAAAAACCTACAAGGAAATCATAAAATACATGCTTTTATGAAGGTTTTTGAAGCTTTCCATACTGAATGGTATGGTGGGCCAAAAACACCTTGTCTATCAAAATAAATATAGAAAGGGGGCGTGATGGGTGGTGATCCTTTTTTATTTTATTACATTCGGAAGGAAGATGAACTACTAGGATCAAGAAGGCTCAAGTGTTAAATGGATAGAATGATCCTCCAATGAATGGAAATGGAAAGGAGATAATTTATAGAGAGAAATTTTAGTAGACATTGACTGATGGAGATCTAACAAAAAAATTTTCATAACAAACAAATAACCCAACAATCGTAACTGACATGCAGATTCAATTTGGAGTTGATCTGGAGGGCCTAGGTTGGTTTGGTTGTCCTATGTTTAGGACTAGGTTGATTGGGTCGGCCTATTCCATATAATATTGACTACTTTCATTTTTTGAAAGTAGCTATGTTTATGTACTTCCTATATTTGGTCCCAAAACTAATGGTATGTGTTCCTGCACAAACAAAAGAGAAATTTTTGGGTAGAGATGGGTTTATCATAGTCAATCTCTAGTTTAGAATCAACCTTGAAATTCAATTAAAATATATTAGAAAGGAAAGTGTGTTGATATAAAGAAGAGGCTAGATTTGAAACATGAAGTGTCTGATAGCTTGATTGTGTAATGCTTCTTTTAATGTGAAAAAAAATGTTGATGCGATAGCTTGAATCACACACAAAAACCTAAAAGGAAATCATAAATGACATGTCATTCACAATGATTTTTGTGGGTTTTTAAAATTATTTATATGGAGAAGAATTCTTGTGAATAGATGATTGTGCTTTGATCTTCTTCCTTGATTATGGTCTCCTCTACTTGGCCTTAAATGGGGAGAGAAGATTTAGACAATGGAGAATATTTCCTTGGAAAAGCCTTGGATTCTTTAAACCTACCTTAAAATGCTTGAGATGCCAAAATTGTAGGTGTGTGCTTGAATTAAAATTATGGTTGTGATGTGTTCTGTTTTGATCCTCCAAATGAGGAGATGTGGGTTTCTTATAAACACCTCACAAACATTTCAAATCTCAAATCTCAAATAAATCCAACAAGATTTTGAATTTCTACTCAATTGTTAAGACCACCTCCTAGTTCAAAATTTGGGGCAAACATTGGGGAATAGGCCAATTAGGTCAGCCCATTCTTAGGAATAGGTCACCCAAGTTATCCTAGTCCACCTAATATAATCCAAGATTTCTATCATGGGTCCTAATTAAAGAGGGGATTCCCACATAGAAATTGAAATTGGGGTTGGAGTATCAAAAATTAATGTGGGGGCCAATAATTGCTAAAATGGAGTTAAGATAAATGAGGAATTACATAATGGTGCAATTCTAGGACATTACACTTTGAATTCTTGATTCTTGGGTAATTTAATTATTGAGTAATTGATCTCCTTGAATTAAACTTCATGTTTTATTTATTGAATGGATGGATGGAAAAAATGAGGTAGGCAGTATTACTTATATACCTCTCCTAACCATTTCGGGGTTCAAAAATTGAAGGGGGTGACATGGATTTTGTAATCCTCTAAAAAATAATAAGAATTACCTAATTTGAATTTAAGGATAAATATTATGGTTAGGGGTGACTCTTAGGTTAGGGGTAACCCAAAGTTTCCCTAGATCCACCCAGTTTCCCTTGACCACCAAATATAGGCTCTAAGTTGGGTTGGGGGTCCAATTTGGTATGGGGTGCTATAAATATGTGAAAAATAAATGTATGATAATTAGAAACGTATGAGGGAGGATACATATGCTAAAATGGGACCTAGGTAAGAAGGGAATTATATATTGATACAATTTATAATGCTGCATCTAGCCCCCACTTTACTGGAAATATGAGTCTACATGTATACTCATTGTAATGAAGAAGAAAGAGAGATGATTATGGTAAAAATTTCAAAGAGGTAATACATGAAAGGATATTAAAATAAAATGCCCCCAAACCAAGGATCTTAACTCATATAACCACATGAAAGAGAACACAAAAACTAAAACTAAAGACATAAATAAATGACACACAACAAAACATGTTAGCACTAAAAATAAAGGTTCCAAATCAACTAGTTGAAGAGACCTCAATGAAAAAAATGTGTCAACCACTATTATGAGACTTGAAATGCTATCGTAAGAGACAAATTGGTCATATAAAAATATAAGGAGAACACATCAAAGATGAGAAAAGACTCCATGATAAAACCAACTAGCAAGTGAGTGATGCTTATGGGACCATGAAGGAAAGAGAGAAAGGAAATCATGAAATACACATGATAGCAAGATGTGCTATGCCAAGTGATCCATGAAAAAGCATTGGAAAATAATTTTTATTATGTTGTATGATCTATGAGACAAAAGAGGAGGAATATTAGAAAATAATCTAGCAAGTTGTGTTTTTCTAGCTCCGCTAATACCAAGAGAGATGTTGGTGCAAAGATGGAAATGACAGTCTAGCAAGTTGTGTTATTCTATTCAACCCATCCAAGGATAACCAAGCAAATAATTGTATGTAAGTAAATCTACCAAAATTATTATCCAATAAAATAATTGTATCCAAGGAAATACATTGAATATGGAAAAAAAACATACCCAAAGAAAGTAGTATCTCCAAGGAAATCTGCAAAAAAAATGGTGCAAAAAGATAACCGAGGAAATCTTCTAAAAAAGTATTTTCTAAGAAAAACACTGTATCCAAGGAAATTAACTAAAAATAGTATAAAAAGATAACCAAGGAAAGACTTGTCTCCAAGGAATTTTGTAATGTAATACACGAGGAGGCCACATATATGCCCCCTCCTTAAGATGAAAACATAGAGCTATGATGGCATGTTAAAGAAAATTAAAAAAGGACATTCATCTTCAACACCATGGAGATATCTTTTAGGAAACATATACATGAAACCCTAGCCAAAGATGTATAACTATTTCAAGCTAAAAGAGAGATAGTTATTAAAAATATATATTCTAAAAAGTGTAAAGAGATCCTCAAGGGGAAGATATATTTTCTCAAAGACATCTACCTCCAAGAGGAGATCTTGATCAAAAATATTATCTTTGACAAAAAGAGGGGAAGGAGAAACAAAATTCACCTCCCCCCACCAACTTCTAGGTAAAAACAGATTCTTGATGAAGCATGACACACTTTAAGCCCCCAAGTAAGATTTTTTTTTATGATGGACATGCAATTAAAAACAAGGAAAAGGTTGTGATAAAGGATACAAAAATCTTGCATAAGAGACAATCCTTGATTAAAAAACCAATTCCATGTAAAAAATGATGTAACATGGTAAGAAAATATCACTCCACCAAGGAAAGTGGGGTCCTTAGAAAGGATAAGAGATTGAGAAACAAAACACTTCCCCCTCCCCCCCAAGCATGAAGGCAAGGAAAAAGGAAAAAACACTATTCACCCTAAGTGAGATATATTTCATAATAGATATGCACTTCCATGAAAGGAAGAGGTTGTGAAAAAGGATGTATATCTCTTGAAAAAGATATAATTATCATGTAAAATAAATAATTCCATGCAGGGAAGGACATCATGTTATAGAAGATACAAGTAAATAAATGGATAATGGATCCTTCGGTAAGATACAAAATTGAAGAGATAAACCTTGTCCTAAAATCATGAATACAAGGAAAGTGACCTATTACCGCAAGGAAAGATTTAAATATGAAAGCATAGCACCATGAAAAACAAAGAGCCCCCAATAAGGTAAACCATTAATATCATATGGTATGGAGAAACATAATACGTGAGGGAAATTCTAAGGCACTACATTTATATTACTACTATAAATATCTTTTTGCATTTGTATGTGGATTTCATAGTTATTATTAGGTACGAAATGAAAGATAAAGTGTTAACAAGGGTTGTGATCATTATTTTCTTGACTTGTAAATATTAATTGTTCTTTAATGTGTTGTGAGGGAGGAGGGTTTATTGCAATTTTTCTATCTTTTCAAGATTATGTCCACTATAGCCTTTGTTAGAAATCATGTTATATCCAACTTTATAATATGTAAATTAAATTGATTAGATTTCCACAATCCATTGAATTTGAGCTTTGATTTCTGGGTTTTGATTGTGTATATTTTTAAGCATCAATGTTTCGGATCACACTCCGTGATCCATCATCAGGATGTAAGAGCAATAATATGTCTTTAATGTGGAATGTGGAAGACTTTCATCATTAGGTTTTTGGAAAGGTATTATCTAGGGATGAAAATTAGAAGGATTTATCTCTATAGTGAGATTCTTAATCATGTCATCATTATGCACATAAATTTTAGTAGGTTGGGAGGAGGTGTTATCATCTAGTTCTTCATATTTTCTCAATTCTATGTTAGGATATAGGTCAAGAATACAATTCATAACATCATATTTTCTCAAAGTATGTTGATGATTATGAAAATATGTAGGAGAGTAAAGAGAATATAGAGTGATGGGTGCACTAAGGTTGACATGTTTGGCTTGTTCCTCTTGCACCAAAGTATCTTTGTTAGGACATTATTAATTATTACTCTTTGATATTGCATATCTATTGAGGATATCATTAATAAGAGCATGCTTTTTTTTCTCATTGACAAAATATACCCTATAAAATAGGTACATGTTTGATGTGGGATATTTTTCATGTAGGCGTAGAAAAGGTAGAGAGTACTTAAGAGAGGTAATATCATTATCTTGCTTCCAAATATCCTTATAAGTAAGAGGATCTATAGGAGAGGGACAAAAATAACTCAATAAGGCCTCATCTATAGAGAGGATACTAATGAAATGCATAGAAAGTGGGGTATGATGAGGAGAAATAGCAATGATATCATCCTATTTCACCAAATGATACTCATATGGGAGGTAAATTTTAGGAGAAAGATCACCATTATTCTTGAAGACCTCTTCCTTATGAGGGAGCCCTCATAATAAGTGTTGATAGTGTCTTCTTGCACCAAAATATCCTCATAGATAGGAGGGTATTTATGAGGGGTATAAAGTGATAAAAGGGATACTAAAAAAGGATCAACTCTATGGAATATACACATCATGAAACTAATCTAATTAAAAATAAAATAAATTAATTTTTTTTTTAATTTTTCAAATGAAAGTATATGCCAGATTCCTTAAATTAGAGACCACAAAGTGTGATTATTATGCTCTTTTTACCAATTCAAGTATATGGATGCATCTAAATTTGATAATGTCATGTAAAAATAATATTTAAGACTAGAAATTAGAAGTGTGCAATTCACAATAG
Source organism: Thuja plicata (assembly GCA_018584345.1). NCBI lineage: Eukaryota > Viridiplantae > Streptophyta > Pinopsida > Cupressales > Cupressaceae > Thuja > Thuja plicata. The sequence goes on from MU224931.1 coordinate 1,048,881, forward strand.
GTTCACTAAAGTATAATGAAAGAAAACAGGTGTGAGGAGTGTTTAGAAGGATGTGTGGAAAAACTAGGAAGCCAAGACCAATCTTCTCATAGACATTAGAAGGAAGACGACCCACTAGGCTAAAGGAGGCTCAAGTGATAGGTATATATAGGGACCCTTTGATGTTATGGAAGATGAATATATTAAAGTAAAATTAGTAAATATAAGATCTATGATTGGATGGAGAGAGGAGGGAGATTTCTATATATGTATAGATAGACTGCGAACTGAGAAATCAATTTCAAGACCGGATTGGGGAAGAAAATAGTCTCTCTTGATCTATTAGTAGATAGAGGCAAGTAAAAGGTGCCTTTGGCCTAGAAATTCTTTATGAAATGACCTAAAAATTGTAGCTCCTGATCTGACCTTTTTGTAGCTCCTTCCTAGAAATAGGTGCAATTTATTCCTGCACAAAGCAAAAAAGGGAAAAATGGTTGTAGAAGGGTTTTCCTAGGTTAAACTCAAGTTTTAGAATCAACCATGAAATTTAAATGAGTTGAACTTGAAAATAAAGTGTGTTGATGTATAATAGAGGCTAGATATGAGAAATAATATTTCTTATACGTTGATGATGCAATTGATGACATGTAACTGATTGAATGTTTGACAATGTTAAGTTGAAGATGATGCAATACATTAAATCAGTTAATGGTTTGTATTGTCATTGATATCAACTTGATATCATCTATATGGTCATATAGATAATGCCAAAGACTTTAGAGAATCAATAGAACAGAGGTTATGCTTTTAGCAATGCATAAAAGTCAAGTATTCACCAAGTGACAAACTACATCGGCGGAGTGCACACCATCGATAAAGACAAAGATAAAGTCACAGTGATGCCCAACAAGCAAAAGACAGTGTTGCCTGACAAAGTAGAATCACAGGATTCCTGATGAGCTAAAAACAGTGTTGCCCGACGAGCAAGATCCAATGATTCCCAATGGACGGAGATCCTGAAGCTAACTGAAGTTGCACCGATGGAACTGGCAGTTGTCACTGGTGACGAACTGCAGAATTGACCAACAGAATAGAGAGATCAAAAAATGACAAAATATCTAGTTGGCAGAGCTAAAGGATAGACTTAACTGGTTGTTTTATTTGTTTTATTCAAACCGTAGTTAAGCAATTGATTTGTACAGTTGGCAAGAAGATAACTATGAGATAAATCAGGAGTTAAAGCCATAAATCAATTTGGCTGGATTTTTCTTCACACCAAGAATCAAGAATCAAGAACTAAGAATTAAGGAATATCATGTCTATATAAGAGACAAGCATAATTCATTTCTGTAAGAAATCAGATACACGGGGGAGTGAACTAATAGAAGATACTGAAAAGAAACTGATGAAGGATAAACTTCATGCAGTCCTGATCAATCAAGCTAAGGGAGAGCTAAAGAATTCTGCAGACACTGACTAATAGAAAAGTACAACATTACAGCGAAGAAAAAGTTAAGTACAAAGGAATTGAATTGATACATTGATCAGAAATATATTGTAAGTAAATAGATCTAAAAATCTGCAATTCAGTTGCATTAGAAACAGGTCATTTTGTTTCAGTTTAACCATTGAAGCATTAAGTCTCTTAACAGAGCAAGACTTAACAGTCTTTTATAATTGAGGTATATCCTAATAGATTACCAAAAGGTTGACTCATGATAGTAGAATCAGTCTTACCTAAATCCTATTGACAGTCTAAGAAGAAGGTTGATTCAAGGATGGTAGTAAGATTAGTGTATAGCCTATTAACAATCAAGAGACTAATTCAAGGATGGTAGCGTAGATGCCAGATACTTAGTGACAACCTATGTATAAAAATCCTCTAACAAGGTCACACTTAGTAGTGTGTTTGTAACCTTTAACAGGGTTGGCTCCTGATAGGGCTCACTTCAGAAGAGTGAAAATTTGGGGTACCGGTCGCAGTGGTTTTTCCCTTAACAGGGTTTCCACATTAAAATCCTTGTGTTATGTGTGTATGGTTTATTACTTTAGTGTTTTAAATTTCACATAAGCATTTATGGATTGACTAGTATACTCTACATATCTACTGAGTATCGGTAAATAAGTTTTACTGCTTATCGGTTATCAAAGAGAATAAGGACAGACAAGGTAAACCGACAGATAGTTATTTGTTTCAAGTATTTCAAAGGCATACATCTTGTAGGGACTTAATAATTTGAGGTGTATTAATTGGTGGATTGAAGTTTAAAAGGATAAATTTTTTAGGCCACTGATTCACCCCCCCTCTCAGTTATTAATAACAATTGGTATCAGATCTTGTGTGCTTAGAAGGAAGGTTTCAAGACCTAAGTAAAAGATCACAAGATGAACAGACGAGATGTGCCCAAGTTGAACAAAGACAACTTTGCTTCATGGAAAAGTAGGATAAAGCTTCACTTATCAAGTACTAGAAATGACATTACTCAATACTTAGATACTGCATATGTGTTGCCTACAGGACCATTGATAGTAGATCAATTGAGAGTAAAGCATGAACATAACTGCATGGTTATAGAGCTTTCAGCCTCACTCTTTGATGTTGAATTCGAGGATGTCAAAGATTGCAAAAATGTAAAGACAATGTGGGACAAGTTGAAACTAGTACATGGAGGTGATGCAAATGTTCTGAGAGCCAAGGCAGAAAGCCTTAGAGGAAAGTTTGATGATCTCAGAATGAAAGAAGGTGAAAACATCACATAGTACAACACAAGAATAAAAAAAGTAGTCAATGCTATATGAGGTGTTGGAGGTACACTTGAAGAGGAGACATTGGTAAGTAAAATCCTATGAACCCTATTGCCTATATATGCTATTAGAGTCTCTACTATTAAAGAAATGAGAGTAGTAGAAAATAATACAATCACTCTTGATAGCCTGATTGGTAGACTGATTTCATTTGAGATGAATAACTTTGATAATAGTGTCTTACCAAGCTTAGAGTTTGCATTCAAGTCTTCTATGAGAATAAGAAAATCTAGTCAGAGACACTCATCTAGAAGAGACAGTGAAAGCGAAAGTGAAGAAGAAGATTTAGATGAAATTGAAGCACTCATGGAAAGAAGAATGCTAAGAGGCAAAGGTAAATACAAAGGTAAGTTACCACTTGTATGTTTTAATTGTAAAGAGATTGGACACTTTGCTGCAAGATGTTCTAAAAGAAAAGATAAAAGAAATGATAACAGATCTTTTGAGAAGAAATCTGATAGAGGTGATAACAAATATTACAGAGGTTATCGACAATCAGAAAGAAGTGATACCTGAGATTACAAGGACAAAGGCAAGAAGGCTAGCTATTTAGCTGCTTGCAAAGATGAAGATACTGACACCGAACCAGATGATGATGTTGAGATAGTGTTTGTAGTTGTGAAGGATGATTCAGATGAAGATGAAAGGTATGAAGAAAATGCAATCATATCTATGATTAGTACAAATGATATATGTATTATAGATAGTGGCTGCACTCACCATATGACCGGTGACAAAGAAAAGTTTAATACTTTTGAATACTATAAAGGTGGTACAGTAAGAATGGGAAATGATTCACCTTGTCAAATTGAAGGTAAAGGAACAGTAATGCTGAATAACCTGATTAAATATGAAAATGCTTATTGGGTAAAAGGATTGAATTATAATTTGTTGAGTGTTTCTTAGCTAAATAATTCAGGTCATAAGGTAGCATTTGAGAACAAGAAGGCAAAGATCTTCAATGAATTAGGAACACTGATTGGTACCGGCGAACAGAACAAAGGTAACTTATTCTATCTAAATGATACTAACCCCACTTTCTTGATGACTAGAAACGAAGACATATGGCTGTGGCACAAAAGGTTGTTTCATGTTAACTTTGACAACATGATGAAGATAATCAGGAAAAGAAGTGTAAGAGGCTTACCGATGATGACAAAGCCAGAAAACATCATGTGCAAGAATTGTCAAAAAGGTAAAATGACAAAGTCTAGTTTCAAAAGAAAAACCCATACATCTGATGATATTATAGAATTAGTCCATAATGATTTATGTGGACCTATGAGGACAAAGAGCTATTATGGAGATAGATATTTTATTCTCTTTGTTGATGATTATTCTAGAATGATGACAGTCATGTTTCTAAAAGAGAAATTTGAAGCATTCAAAATGTTTAAATGGTATAAGGCTATGGTAGAGAAACAAAGTGGTAAGGATCTAAAATTTTTGAGATCAAATAGATGAGGAGAATTTATATCAGATGAATTCACTAATTTCTGTAATGAGCATGGTATAAAAAGATAGGTTTCTGCACCAAGAACACCACAAGAAAATGGGATTGCTGAGAGAAGGAACATATCAATAGTTGATTGTGCAAGAACACTCATGATAGAGAAAGACATCACCCAGATCTTTTGGAGGGAAGCTATTAGCACTACTATTTATACACTTAATAGAGTAAAATTAATAAAGGACTCAAAGAGGACTCCTTATGAGCTATGGTATGGTAAAACACCCAATGTAAGTTAGTTCAAAATTTTTGCTAGTTAATGTTATGTCTTAAAAGATCAAAGAAATGGAAAGCTAGATGCCAAAAGTGATGAAGGTATTTTTCTAGGGTATTCTACCAAAAGAAATTTTTTTAAATGTCTACTCAAGGCTTCTAACAAAATAGTTGAAAGTGCAAATGTAAAGATTGATGAATTTGCAGAAAAGAATGAGATGGAAAGCACAAAAGAACCAAAGGACTACAAAAAGTTTGTATACAATAAAGAACCCATCACTTTACCCGATAAAAAGTACTTAAATCTAGAACAACAGAATGTTGCAATCGACGTTCAGAATGTTGTTACCAATGGTTAGGATAATGATCAAAATAATGTGCAAGGTAATGAAGATCAAGATGATATGCAAAGAGTTGTACCTGTACTTGCAAGATATGTAAGAAGGAACCATCCAGAGGACCAGAACATAGGAGATAAGAAAGCTGGTACAAGAACAAGGAGTAAGTCTTTAAACTCAAATTGCTTAATTTGTGAGTTTGAACCAAAGTCTGTCAATGCTGCACTAGATAATGAAGAATGGATAAGTGCTATGAATGATGAGATTGAACAGATTGAAAAGAACAAGACATGGTCACTTGTGCCAAGACCAGATGACAAGACTGTCATTGGTACAAAATGGATATTCAGGAACAAACTAAACGAGAATGGAGAAGTCACAAGGAACAAAGCAAGACTAGTATGCAAAGGGTATGCACAAGAGGAAGGTATAGACTATGGAGAAACCTTTGCACCTTTTTCTAGGCTAGAAGGAGTAATAATTCTACTTGCTTATGCTGCATACAAAGGATTCAAAGTATATCAAATGGATGTCAAGTCAGCATTCCTAAATGGAATACTTGAAGAAGAGGTATACATTAAACAACCAGAAGGGTTTGTGGATACAGACAAGAGGAACATGGTATGTAGACTTGACAAAGCCTTGTATGGATTAAAACAAGCTCCCAGAGCCTGGCATGAACAAATTCATTCCTATCTAATAAGTATTGGATTAATGAGGACTAGTGAAAATAGTAATCTTTATTTAAAAGAAGATACTAATGCTAACACTTTGACTGCTGAAATATTTATTGATGACATCATATTTGGAGGCAATGATATGCTATGCAAATCGTTTGCTAAAGAGATGAGAAAAGAATTTGAGATGTCTATGTTTGGTGAGATCAAGTTCTTTCTTGGTCTGCAGATCATTCAACAAAGTGAAAGTATTTTCATTACACAGTCCAAATACATCAAAGAAGTTCTAAAAATATTCAAGATGGAAGATTCCAAACCTGTTGGAACATCGATGGCTACTGGATGCAAATTGACAAAGGAAGACAAGATGACAGAGGTAAATCAGACTCTATACAGATCAATGATAGGGAAACTCATGTATGTTGTACAGACTAGACCAGATATTGCACACGTAGTAGGAATTGTTGCTAGATTTTCTGCTAACCCCAGGGAATCACATATAACTGCTATGAAAAGAATTCTAAGATATCTGAAGAATACTAAGGAATTTGGCTTATGGTATAGAAGAGAAGGCAAATTTGAATTGAAAGTGTTTACCGACGCTGATTGGGATGGAAATCTTGATGACCGAAAGAGCACAACTAGAGGAGTATTCTTTATGGGTGACAGACTTATCACATGGATTAGCAAGAAGCAAGGATGCATCTCTCAGTCTACTACAGAAGTGGAATATGTTTCTACTACTGCAAACTGCTCAAATATTGCATGGATCAAATAGTTGCTCGAAGGTATGCATATGAAGATCAAAGAACTAGTAGTTATTTATTGTTACAACACTAGTGCAATAAATATTTCCAAGAATCCAGTCATGCATGCAAAGATTAAACACATTTCCATCAAGTATCATTACTTAAGAGAAAATTTTTAAGAAAAAGAGGTAATACTTGAATATGTGCAATCAAAAGAACAATTGGCTGATATCTTCACCAAGCCACTTCCCAAGGATACATTTGAGTACCTGAGAAAAAGACTAGGGGTCAAACCCATGTCTAA
>MU224931.1:1109904-1121728 GCA_018584345.1 Thuja plicata
TTGATTATGATTTGATCAAGAAAATTGATATAATTGATATTGTTGATATTTGAAAATATTGATTCAGGGATTTGATAAATTGAGAAATGGGGCCCAAAGTCTAGGCGACCATTTTAGGGTGTATACAGAAATATGTTCAGAATGAGAGGGAGAAAGAGGGCAAGAGTCCTATTGTGTCATGGAAGGGTATGTTGGCTAAGCTGAAAAAAACTTATCTCCTGGATGACTATGAAGTTCAAATGTATAGAAAGAGACAAAACCTCAGGCAAAAAGACCTTGAAGTCTAAGCATAGACAAAGGAGTTTCATAAGTTATGTTTAAGGTCCAAGATAGTGGAGGATGAAAGCATCAGATTGGATAGATATCAAAATGGGCTCAAGTGGTCTATGCAAGAGGAGATGAGTCTTGCTACCTTAACAAGTGTGAGACAATGCTATCAAATGGCTTTAAAGATAGAAGAAAAGAGCAAGAAAAAACATGATCAGTCCTCAAGAGGATGAGGTAGGGGCAAAGAAAATAGAGGAAGAGGTAGCTTTGTAGGCAGAGGTAGTGACTATAGGTCCCAAGGTGAAGCTAAACTAACTAAAATAGTCAATGAGACTAGTGGTAGAGGTAGCATGAGTAGAGGAAGAGAATTCCAAGGTGGTGGAAGAGGTAGATCTGGAGGTTCAGGTAGAGCCTCACACTTTGCAAACATGAAATGTTTTCATTGCAATCAACTAGGCCATCCAGCCTATAGGTGCCCGGAGAAGGCTTCTAGTTCACATGGTGAGAAAAGAGTAGATTACATTGCTCAAGAGGATAATAACAGTGGTAAAACCCCCAAAATCAACCTTGATTCAGAAAGTGGGGAGAATCTCATGATTAGGAGAATACTCATTAAAGAGTCTGTCAAAGAAGCTAAGCAAAGGAGGGCACTTTTCAGAGTAAAGTGTAAGATTCTTGGGAAATTTTACAAGATGATCATAGACTCAGGGTCTACTGATAATATCATCTCAGAGGAGGCAATCAGCAAGTTAGGATTGACAAAAATACTCCATACAAACCCATATCGAGTGACATGGTTGAATAAGGGTCAGCATGTTCTTGTTAATGAGCAAGCATGGGTTAATTTTTCAATAGGAAAGTATGTGGATAGAATCTTATGTGATGTACTCCCAATGGATGCATGACACCTACTCCTAGGTAGGCCATGGCAGTTTGATAGGAAGACAATTCATGATAGAGAGAAAAATTCTTATTCTTTCAAGAAGGATGGGGTCACGTATAAAATTTAGTCACTTGTGGATGATGAGGGGTCTACATTGGCTGAGTCTAATGTCTTATTGTAGGGAGGTAAAGAGTATTTGTAGATAGTAAAGAGTGGAGAAGGATTACACTATTCTATCATGCTTAAGCCTTGTGAAGAGAAGAAGGTGGAACAAACACCATTGCCAAAAGAAGTGCAAGAGTTATTGAAAGAGTTTAAAGACATAGTTAGTGATGGGATACCAGCAATGTTACCACCTCCAAGAGACATAAGTCATCAGACAAGGTGGCTCCTGACCAAAACAAGGAGATAGCTAAACAAGTCCAGGAACTTTTGGACCAAGGTCTAATCAGGAAAAGCATTAGCCCATGTGCAGTGCTAGTGGTTCTAGCATCAAAAAAGGGAGGCAAGTGGAGGCTTTTTACAGACTCAAGAGCAATAAATAGGATCACTGTGAGATACATGTTTCCCATTCCTAGGATTGAAGATCTTATGGACTATTTGAGAGGAGCAAGGTACTACACCAAATTGGATTTGAAGAGTGGATACCATCAAATCAGAATTAAGGAGGGGGATGAATGGAAGACAACATTCAAGACAACAGAAGGGCTCTATGAATGGTTGGTCATGCCCTTTGGGGCTTAGTAATGCTCCAAGCACCTTTATGAGGTTGATGAATGAGGTGTTGAAGGACTACATAGGCAGATTTATAGTTGTGTACTTAGATGACATTCTACTTTTTAGTAAGACCAAGGAAGAACACCTCCAACATTTGCAGATTGTGATGAAGAAACTTCATGAGGAGAAGCTATCTATTAACTTGGAAAAGTTTGAATTTATGAAACAAGAGTTGATCTATCTTGGTTTTGTTGTGTCACAAGGAACCTTGAAGATGGATCCTAGCAAGGTTGAGGCAATATTAAGTTGGCCTACCCCTACATGCAGCTTTGAGGTAAAAAGTTTTCATGGACTTGCACAATTTTATAGCGAGTTCATTAGAGGCTTTAGTGAAATATGTGCACCGGTCTTAGATACAATTAAGGGAGGATTGAAAACCAAATTCTAATGGACTCCAGAGGTTGGTTGAGGTTTTGAAGTATTGAAAAAGAGAGTGGAAACACAACCTATTTTGGTTTTGCCAAATTTTGATAAGTTATTTACCCTTGAATGTGATGCAAGTGGTGTAGCTGTTGGGGCAGTATTGAATCAAGAGAATAGGCCAGTGGCATTTTATAGTGATAATTTGAATGAGGCAAAGAAGAGGTACTCTTCTTATGACCTAGAGTTATATGCATTGGTGCAAGCCTTAAGAAAATGGAGGCACTATTTGTTTCCTAAAGAATTTGTGGTTTATACTGATAACAAAGCTTTGAGTTTTATCAATTCTTAGGAGAAGTTGAGCACCAAACACCTTAAATGGATGCAATATTTGCAGGCATATACCTTTACTATCAAACATAAGAAAGGGCAGTTGAATAAAGTGGTTGATACTTTGAGTAGGAGACTCTTGATAGTCCAAGAAGTGCAGCTACAAAGTATAGGCTTAGAAAGCTTCAAGGAGCTTTATGAAGGTGATGAGGACTTCTCAGAAGCATACAAGGTATGTAAAGATTTCAAAAACCATTTCCATAGTCAATTTGTAGACTATACAATTCAGAATGATCTCTTGTTTAGAGAAGGGTAGTTATGCATTCCTAAGGGATCTATGAGGGAGAATGTTATTCAAGGAAAGCACAATGGCAGCTTAAGTGGGCATTTTGGCCTAAATAAGACACTGGAACTAGTGCAAAGGTTCTATTATTGGCCTAGGATACAAAAGGACATCAGGAAGTATGTGGAGCAATGTTTGATTTTCCAAAAAGCTAAGGGTATCTCATCTAATGCAGGTTTGTATCAGCCCTTGCCCATTCCTAATAGGCCTTGGGAATGTATCAGTATGGATTTTATTGTTGGGCTACCTAGAATCAAGACTAGTTTAGATAGTATCTTTGTGGTGGTAGATAGGTTTAGCAAGATGAGCCATTTCATTGCTTGCAAACCCACCCATGATGCCAGTCATATTGCTCATTTGTTCTTTAAAGAAGTGGTAAGGATTCATGGTTTACCCATCAGCATAGTATCTGACAGAGATGTCAAATTCATGGGTCATTTTTGGAAGACCTTGTGGTCAAGGTTGGGAACCAATCTATCATTTGGGTCAGCCTACCATCCCCAAATAGATGGTCAGAATAAAGTGATCAATAGAGTGCTAGGAAATCTCCTTAGGTGCTAGACAAAGGAGTATGGAGTGATGTGGGATCAGATGTTACCATAGGTAGAATATGCCTACAATGATAGTGTAAATAGGACAACAGGCAAAAGCCCCTTTGAAATAGTTTATGGGCTGCACCCTAGAGGTGTGTTCGAGTTGAGAAACTTGGAAAATGTAGAAGGAAGGAGTGCATATGTAGAATATTTTTCTCAATCCATAAAGGAAGTTCATGATCAAGTGAAGAAGCATCTCCAAGAGGCTACACAAAAATTAAAAGCCAAAGTTGATGAAGGAAGAAGGGATCTTCAGTTTTCTATGGGTGATCTTGTGATGGTACATCTCAACAAGTCCAGGTTGTAGAAGGGAGTCCCCACCAAACTTCAAATGAGAAGGATTGGTCCTTGCAAGATTCTTACAAAATATGTGCACAATGCCTATAAAATAGACTTGCCAACAGATTTGGCAATATCTCCTATTTTTAATGTGGAGGATTTAGTCCAGTATAAAGGACCTACACCAGTGGTTACCAAGTTACAGACAGATGGTAATGCAATAGTAGCAGATGTTCAGCTTACCCCTACACCAACACCAACAACAGTGAATATTTTGGACTCTTGGGTGAAGAAAAAGATCAGGCAGGGAACCTACATGGAGCATGTCATTCAGTGGGCAGGAAACTTAGAAGTTGAGGCAACTTGGGTAGCTGAGAATGAGTTTAAGAAGTAGGGCATTAACCCTAAGCTCCTGTCCCCAGAGGTGGCATAAGTTCTTAGCCTTGGTAGTATGATGCAGGAGCACCCTTGAGAAGCCAGCAAGTTTGGTGGTCTCATGTCATTTTGGGTGTGTAAGTGTGTGAAAGGCCCTCTTGTAGGGAAATGTAAATACATAAGGTCATATGGACCAAGAGTGTTTTAGGTAGGTTTTATTTTATGCTTCTGTTTGATTAAAATAGCTATTTTTGGCTCTTTTTAGTGGACTATAATTGATGATGTCATCAAAGGGTAGGGTGATTTTATGGTTGTTCTTAGGGTCCTTGGTTACCCTAGGTGGTATAACTAAGGTTAGATAACTTAGATTGGTGGAAAAACACTTGAAAAGTGTAAGTTTGCAAAAGATGTAAAAATGTTGCATAACAACATTTGCAACTTTTAAAAGTTGCTGACAACATTTTGTTGTTTAGAGGGTTTCGAGGTTTAAGTTATCTTTGCACCCATCTAAGGAGTGAAAAAATTTGTGCTAAGGATATATAAGGTAGGAAAACCCTAATTTGGAGGGTTAGAAGACATTGTACGAATTTTGAGTTTTGGAGCCAAGAGCATTTTTTGAATGAAAGAGCAACAACATTGAAGAATTTGGGGTTTTCCTTGTATTGTATGGATTAGATTAGGGACTATGATCATTTGATGCCATTTTTAGGCATGTTGTAAAGCTTTTTCAGTAGGTATTTTGTTTTTTAGTAGCATTCTTTTTGTAGTTTGTAATTTCTTTTGTTTTGGACTGTTTGATGTCCAGTTCTGATTGAGAAGCAAAGATGTGGACCTAACTCCACTTCACACCCTTGGTTCTATATGGCCACTTGGGGATGGGGAATAGGTCCATGGAGCTTTGAGACTCTAGAAGGAGGAGCTTTGAAAGTGCTTGCAAGTATTTTTAGGATCTTGCCCTAGGCGAGCTAGATGAAAAGCCCGGTTAGGAAGATCAAGTAGCAGATAGCTTTAAATTGGAGGAGGTTATTTTCATGAGACAAGAAGGAAATGGATGTCATGAGTGATGTTATGTAGGTATTTAGTAATGTGGAGGAGTGTCCAAGACATCATCTTACCAAGTTTTGAAGCCAAATACCTAAAACTGGTCCAAAAATAAGAAAGAAGCCATATTCCAGAAATAGGGTGTACGAATAGTGTCAGACCATGAGACCTTGAAAACTCTGGTGGGTTTTTGCTTTACTTGCAAACTGCCAAAAAATATTTGGGGGTCCTTTGAAGGTTTTACACTGAAAAAGTGTTTTCCTACATTTTAGGAGGCCTAATTGGTGAAAAAGGCTACAAGGCCTAAAAGATAGGAAACAAGATAGCAATGGAGAAATGGTTCAACTTGGTAGCTTTAAACCTAGTTTTCAATCTAGGAATGGAGTTGATTGAAGCCTTGGCCCTCCTGCAAATCCAAAATTGAAATTAGGGCTTGGAGACATATAGGAGGAATGTTTGTGTAGAACACAAGAATGGTGAACCTGACAAGATAGGTAGACTCTTGGTTGGAGGGGAAGGATTGAATCTTTCCAAGTGTTAGAGGGTGGATTGAGGAAGCCTTAGAGGTCCTAGGAGAGACCTAAGAAGAGTTCAAGCAAGCTTAGAAGGTTACCAAGGAGTCTCCCTATCACCTTGATTCATCGCTACTTGTTCAATAGCTTTGTTGCGGTGTTCTGTTGTCTATGCATATTTTCAAAACACTCTAACTCTCTGTAATCATAACAAAAACCAAATAAATCTTAGTTGGAGGTCATATATACTCCATAGTATCTTCCTCTAATCTCGTGAGTCATAAAACAGCGTACTCAATCTTCATTATCCAAAACAATACTGATATACTCTGTATTTCTGCTTCTATACTTAGTTATTTTGAAGACTATATCTCCAAAACTAAATTTCATTTCAAGTGATAAATATATCAGATGTGTTCCCATAAATTACAACCCATAAGTGTCTCATACCATACCAAAAATTATCACTTGCCAACACTATGTGTTGAAGATGATAAGATAATGATTAATGCTCACACGCACAAATTCAAAATTAAGATCTAAGCAACTAGACTACTAATTGATGGCACACGAGGCATACATAATGAGACTATTAAAACATGGAAGAAGCTAATATATATAAAGGAGGTAGAAATACAAGAAGAACAAGTTCAAGCAGAATTTAATGAACCTATGTAGGGAGATTGGTGCAGGAGCACCTAAGGTCTATAGGAAGATCTTTGCAAATGTTGGCTTGTAGGTGTACCACCAGGGTAATAAGGACTAATGATAAATTCCCAAGTTTGATTTGGTGTGTGTTTAGAGGTAAGATGTTTTGGATTCATGTCTTTTGTGTGTTCAATTAGGCTCTAGCGCTTAAGTCTTAGAAAGGTCAACATGGGTCAAAGTTTGACCAAGACTCCAAAATGGAGTGGAGCTTATAATTTTGATGTTTTTAAGTGTTTTAGGAACCAAGGGATTTATTTTGGATCAATTTATGCAAGGTAGGATAGTGGAATGTCAAATGTGCAAAAAGTTGTAAAAGTTGCTCATGACAACTTTCCAAAGTTGTAATGACAACATTTCCTAAAATCTAGGAAATAGCTTTTAATGTGTTCAAATCTTGACCTTAGGGTCTGAGCATAGAGGGATAACATATATAAGGTTAGACAAACCCTAATCTAAGAGTTGGACCTCAAATTGTATAGGTTTTGTTTTGAAAGGAGCAAGAATTAGATTGTTTTGTGTAACAGAGCCTTCATCCAGACCTTTAATGAATTGAATGGATTGATATAATGCATTGAGACTTTGATTATTGTTATGTAGTTAATATTTGTGGAATTTATTTGGTATTTATTTACTTATCTTAGTCATTTTGTAAATTCTATAAGTTTTACTGGTTCGTTGTCTTGTCTAGAGCCAGTTATGTAAATATGACTCCCACTTGAGTTCCCATGGTTAAAATTCAATGGCCACATGGAATTAAGTAGGGGATTGGGTAAATATTGTAAATATGGCTTTTGGAGTATGTGTGTGTAGAGGATCTATTATTACAACCAAGCCCTAGGTGAGTATAGGGGTATTCTGGCTAGGAGATTGTACAGTGCAGTGGCAAGACAACTTGCTAGAGGGATTGGTTTGAGCCAATAAATGGTGGAAGAGTGTAGGGGCATGTTTCCTTGATATGTGTATGAAAGGAGAAGATCAGAGGAGGCCATTAGAGAATCTATTGAGAGAAAAGAAACTAGACTGGACTGCATGCCCTAGAAACCCTTAAAAATAGGGGTTTGCTAGAAGTCCTATGTACAGAGAACTTGGGGACCTAAAACCTAGAAAATCCTAGAGCCTAGGTTGACCTCATAAAGAATCCTCAGTTAGTTTAGTGGGTTACTAAGGATAATTGAGAGGAAATCAAATATTTCAGTTTCTTGGAGGCCTAATTGGCTAAAAAGGCTATAAGGCCTAAAATCAAGAAAGGGAAGAACTCGATCGAGAACCTTTGGAATAATCCATCAAAATGGATCAAAATTGGTTGAAAGTGAAAAATGAATAGTAAGGGTACCTATTCCTATTGCCAAGAAAAAATTGGGAGCATATTGGCATGATTGGGCCTATGGGTGCATAGTTAGATTGAGAAGGATATGGGAGTGATTTGAAGTTGGTGGAGTGTTCTAAAAGAAGAAGAGGACCATAGTAGTGTCCTCTAGATAGGGTAGAGAAAGATACCTTAGGAAGAAAAAAGAGTAGGTATTGAATAGAGCATGGAAGCTCTTAGGAGTTAGACCTCCCCATCAAAGTGGTATCAGATCCATTAAAAGGCTTGGGAAGTGAATTGTGTATGACAAAAGGAAGTGAGTCTATTAGAGAAAGAACCATGGTGACCAATGCAGAGTTGGAAAGAGATTTGTAGACTTATAGAAGAAGATATGGAGGAGATGAAGTAGAAGCTAGTAGAAGTTGTAGAGGCTGCAAGTAAAATGAAAGAACAGATAGGAGAGGATAAAGAAAAAGGAAAGAGTTAAGTTGAAGAGCAGGAAGAACTAGAACTAGACCCTCCATTATCTTAGGAAACTTTCCTCAAAGCCCTCAAGGCACTAAGTGGAAAGGAATTAGAAGGCATTACTTAATTATCTGGTTGAATGGATGCGGAATTGGTGATGGAATGGATTGAGGGTATGGAAAATCACTTTGAATGTGATGGAATCAGAGAGGCACATAAAGTAAAGATAGCCAAATCAAGATTGAGGGGAAAAGCATTAACTTGGTGGAATTTCTTGCAGGAGGAAAGATAAAGAGAAGGGAAGAATCCAATAGCCAATTGGAAGGCTATGGTGGCTAAGTTGAAGGAAAATTTCATACCAGAGGATTATGACATCCAAATACACAAAAGGAGATAGAATCTCAGACAGAAATATTTAGATGTGGCATCCTACACTGAAGAATTCTAAAAGCTATGTCTTAGGCCCATAGTGCAAGAGATAGAGAACATTAAAGTTGCTAGGTATCTCAATGGACTTAGGTGGAACATTCAAGAAGAGTTAAGCCTCTTTACTTTAACTTCTATCCATGGGTGATTTCAAATGGCCCTTAAGGTGGAAGAAAAACTTAGAAAGAAGAAAGATTCAAACTCTAGGGGTAGAGGAAGAGGTAGAGACTCTAGAGGAGGACATAGAGGAGGTTCCAGTTGGAGAAGCAATGATCCCAAAGGTCAAGGAAACTCCAATTTTGTGGAAAAAACCCATGAGTCAAACAATAGATGAGGATATAGTAGAGGAAGAGGTTTTCACAGTGGTGGAAGAGACAAATCGGGTGGTTTTGGAAGAAGCTCACATTTTTCTTCAATGAAGTGTTATAATTTTGGCCAATTGGATCACCCTACCTATAGGTGTCTAGATAAGCCATCATCTTCACAAGGTGAAAATAAAATTGCATATGTGCAAGAAGACATTACCAAACAATCTAAGATAAGTTTGGATTCAAAGAATGGAGAGAACCTCATTCTTAGGAGGATTTTTATCAAAGAACCTATAAAGGATGAAAAATGTTAGAATGATTTTAGAATAACTAAGAGGGGAGGGTTGGATCAGTTATCCTCATTTCTATATGCAACAAATAAAACTTTTCTATATTTCAGATATACTCGGCAGCAGTAGCATATGTTAACAACTTTAATCATGCAGTTTACTGTCTAATGAAATTGCTTTTAGAAACATAACAGTAAAACAAACCATAAGCATTCACACAAGTTGATGCAAGTATTTAACATGGAAACCCAACATGGGAAAAACCACTAGTAACATGCTACCAATTTTTCACTCTTCTGAAGTGAGCTCTGTGAGGAGCCAACCCTGTTAAAGGTTACAATAACACACTGTTAGGTGTGACCTAGTTAAAGGATTTAATCACCCTGTCATGAGTGGCCTTGTTAGAGGACTTAGAAAATTCCACATGAATGTCACCTTTTTAGAGGATTTATACAAATGACTGTTATGTCAACCTTGTTAAATGATTTAACTGATAGAATGGTTAGAAAGTAATCAACAGTTGTGATCTGATACATAAAACTTACTTTGCAAATTCAAATAAAATTACAGCTTTGATGTTAACTTATTGGATGGCATGCATTGTCATTTCAATCTTCTGATCTGCTTGGAAATTTGTCAAGCAATCACACATGCAACTCTCTACTTCTGTATTTAGCCTTCTCTGCTAGATCATGCCAATTAGTAAATCAACTATGAAAACCTCTTGCATACACACATGTACTTCCACACTTGCATACTCAGCAACACACAATGAATAACCCCTGAGATTATCATATACCTCTCTGTCTAGGTCAGTTAAAGCTTTGCCACTTAATCAAGATCGTAGATCTTATGTTAGGTCAGATCCAACAGATCATTCCATCATTTACATTACATTTACTTCTCCAAAGTAGTCTCTAATTAAATCTTGAAACCATGCATTAATTACGATTACCCATACATTAAATGATGTGGATAAATCTTTAATTAACTTTGCATATCCCAATAAAATTAACTAAGTCAGCCAGAGATCTCAAATCTCATCATTAATCCAATTACTGTAAGTTCGCCAACATTACTATTTCCACTCGGCAATTTCACTGGTGCTTGGCACTGAACAAACTTTCTCGTCACAAACAAATTCGCTCGGCACAAGCAACTTTTCTCGCACAAGAAAATTTTCTCAGCACAAGCCAAACTTTGCTCGGCACAAAACAACTAGAAAAACTATCTTTGAAAGATAAACAACTAATTACTTTTCCAGAGTGCCAACTAATCAAGTACCCTTATATTTTCCTTAACTCAACCATTCACTTGGTCTTCTTGTTAAATCTTATTTATCAACAGTGGATATGGTACTCAAACAGATAACAATAGTCTCACGAGTTAAGGTTTGACAAAAATGACAAATTAACAATTGCTTGCATTGTTACTTTCCAACAATCTCCCTCTTTGGCATTGATGGCAACACAAAATATTAAAATAATGATTTAACAAGCATAGTTAACATACAATCCAAAAAGTCACCTGTGTTCCTTGATATGAAAAAATCTTTGTTAATGTCTTTAGCTTCATTCTGATTCTCATCTGTAAAAAATTTCTCCCTCTGTGTCTGTAATCACACTGTAATCATCTGTGTCTAAACATCTATAGACTCCCTATGAGTAGATAATCACTTCAATGTTTTCAATAGTAACTTCTGCCTCTATATACTTCTTCCTTTATGTAATCTCTTCTTCTAGGAACTCTTAGAAATCTTAGGCAATCCCTCCGTCTTTGACAAAAATGCCAATGAAGTCAAAATCATTATCATGTAGATCTTCAGTATGATGCTTATCCTATCATCTTAATTATGACTGATTTTGTTTTCTGTCCTTGTCCAACTTCACAAATTTAGTCAGCATCCTAAAGTGTGACCTACTGTGCATCAATGTATCAAGTATTCTGAGTGTAATATTTGATGCAATAGTACCATACAAAACTTAATTAGCCTCAGTTAGGGGAATCACCCCCATTTTACCTTGCAGAAACTCATGAGCATCCTTGGGTAGTTCCTTTGTGAATATGTCTGCTAATTGTTCTTTAGTATTCACATAATCTAGTCTCACTTCTTTATTCTGAACTAGCTCCCTCAAGTAGTGATACTTGATAGCTATGTGCTTTGTATTTGAGTGCATAACAGGGTTTTTAGAGATATTAATGGCACTCATGTTATCACAATATATGACAACTAGTTTAGTGATTTCTTCATTCATACCTTTCAGTAGTATCTTCAACCACACAATGTTAGAACAATTGACTGTTGCTGCCACATACTCGGCTTCAACTGTAGATTGTGAGGTGGAGTTCTATTTCTTGCTTGTCCATGAGATCAATCTTTTACCTAAAAGAAATGCTCCACCAGTAGTGCGTTTCCTGTCATCAACATTTCTAACCCAATCAGAGTCAGTGTAAACTTTGAGTTCAAACTTGTCATTCTTCTTGTAGTATAGACCATAGTCATCAGTTCCTTTCAAATATCTTAGAATCCTTTTTACTTCCATCATGTGAGTTTCCTTGGG
>MU224931.1:1121778-1145973 GCA_018584345.1 Thuja plicata
TACTATGTACAACATATTGTAGTTTTCCAATCATTGATCTGTAGAGTGTTTGGTTCACTTCTTTTGTGTCATCATCTTTTGTTAGCTTCTGTCTAGTAGCCATGGGTGTACTCACTGGTTTGGACTCAAATTCACATAACAGACATGTGCCATTTTTCAACTTACTTCATGTCATAACTGTAGAATCCTTTCATCTAATGATTTGACTAGAATTATGGTGTATCCTCACATATTTTGCTAGAGTAGGCTCAGGTCTTGCTTCAAATTCATTGATTGTGTTCAGTTCTGGTTGATTCTGTGACTCAACATCTCCATTAGATAGCTTGGCATTCACTTGCTTTTGATTGGCAACTCCACTCTGTGACTCGGCAGGTGCATGTAGTTGCTCGACAGTAGCCTCAGGTAATGTATTAGAATCTTCCTCATCCAAATATACAAATGATCAGTAGCTTTTAGGTTCTTTTGTACTTTCAGCTTCATTCCTTTCTGCAAACTCATCAGTTCTAACATTTGCACTTTCCACAATTTTGTTAGTATTAGAATTCAAAAATTTGTATGCTTTTCTTTTCGTTGAGTAACCAAGGAATATACCTTCTTCATCATTAGCATCAAGTTTTCCACTTTTTTTTTCCTTCAGTATAAAACATTTGCTTCCAAATACTTTAAAATACTTTACACTAGGTGCATAACCATACCAAAGTTCATAAGGTGTAGCATTTGTACCTTTCTTTACTTGTACTCTATTTAGGGTATAGACTAAATTACTTAAAGCTTCTTTCTAGTATTTTTGTGCAACATTCTTCTCCATCATTAGTGTTCTTTCACAATCCATGATAGATCTATTCCTGCGTTCAACAATACCATTTTGTGGAGGTGTCCTAGGTGTGGACATCTGTCTCTTTATGCCTTGGTCATTGTAGAACCTATTAAACTCATTAGAAATAAACTCTCCACCTCTGTCAGATCTTAAGCATTTCAAACTTTTGCTTGTTTCCTTTTCAACTTTAGCTAAGTACGATTTAAATAACTGGAATGCATCAGATTTTTCCTTGAGAAACATTACAGTCATCATCCTTGAATAATCATCAACAAATAGAATAAAATATCTAGCACCACAGTAGCTTCTTTCTCCAATGGGACCACAGAGATCAGTATGGACTAATTCCATAATTTCCTCTGAAATATGTGTTTTACTCTTGAAACTAGACTTAGTCATCTTTCCTAGTTGACATTGTTTGCACATAGCATTCTCAGGTTTCTTTAAGTTAGGTAGCCCTCTAACCTTTTTCAATTTACTTATGCTTACCAAGTTATCAAAGTTCACATGACACAACCTCTTATGCCATAACCAAACATCATTGTACTGTGCAAAAAAACATGTTTCTTCAGATAAATCCAGATAAAATAAGTTACCTTTAGTCTGGTCACCACTTCCAACAAGTTCTCCAGTAGAATCATAGATCTTTGCTTTTCTATGATGGAACTCAACTCTATAACTAGAAGTGTTCAACTGTGCAACACTTAGAAAATTATATTTAAGATCATCAACCCAATACACATTACCACATCTGATTTTGTCAATCAAGTTAATCAATCCTTTACCTTTGATAAGACATGGTGCATCATTACCAAATTTTACATATCCTCTATTGCAGTGGTTTAGGGTTTCAAACTTATCCTTGTCACCAGTCATATGATGGGAACAACCATTGTCAATGATCCAACAATCACTTTTACTCATATAAGAAATTAATGCAGTTTTCTCATGATCATCATAATCTTCTTTCATTACAACATAAACAACTTCTATATCATTGTCATCAGAATTGTCAGTATCATTGTCAGAAGTTTCTTCAGCAATATAACAAGATTTTTTACCTTTGTCTTTGTAATCCTTATATTTCCTGAAGTCTCGGTCATCCTTTCTATCTTTGTAATCCTTGTATTTGTAGTCCTTTCTTTCTTCTTTTTCATTCTTATCAGGACATCTAGCAGCTATATGACCAAATTTAGTGCATGAAAACCAAATAATAGGAAGTCTACCTTTGTATTTTCCTTTTCCTCTAGATAACCTTTTTTCCATAAGTGCTTCAAGTTCTTCAAGATCACCATTAGTAGTGTCACTATCACTGTTCACATGTTTCTTTCCTTTCTTAGATTTATTGAGAACCAACTGTGATCTAAAAGCATAATCAATACCTTGTGGATTGTAGTTATCATAATTTGACATTTAAAATGTAGTGAGTCTGCCTATCAGATTTTCCATATTCAAAGTATTGTTAGGAGTACATCTCAGTTCTTGAATTGTAGAAACTCTAATAGCATATACAGGAAGTAAAGTTATCAGTACCTTTCTCATAATAGTGTTCTCATCTATTGTTCCATTAGCTCCTCTAATGGAATTTACAACTTCTTTTACTCTACCATAATACTGATTAACATTTTCTCCTTCTTGCATTTTCATTTCATCAAACTTACCTCTTAGACTTTCTAATTTAGCTCTCAGTAAATTTGTGTCTCCACCATAGACATTTGCAAGTTTATCCCACATCTGCTTTGCATTTGTATAGCTCTTTATATCATCAAACTCTGAATAGCTCAATGAGGAGGCGATCTCCAACATTTCTTGATTGTGCTCTTGCTTTTCTTTTAGTTATGTAGCTGTGAGAGGAGTAGAAGGTGATATATAGTCATTTTTAATAAGTCACTTATCATCATCTCCAATACCAGCTAGATGTAGTTTCATCAAACTCTGCCATGCAGGGAAGTTATCTCTATTCAACTTGGGAACCTCCTTCTTATACATCTTGATCTTTTCGCTCCAAGTACCTTCAAACTATTTTCAGGAGACCAAAGATCTGATACCAATTGTTAGAATGATTTTAGAATAACTGAGAGGGGAGGGGTAAATCAGCTATCCTCAGGTCTAGATGCAACAAATAAAACTTTTCGGTATTTCAGATCTACTTGATAGCAGTAGCATATGTCAACAACTTTAATCATGCAGTTTACTATCTAATGAAATTGCTTGTAGAAACATAATAGTAAAACAAACCATAAGCATTCACACAAGTTGACACAAGTATTTAACGTGGAAACCCAATATGGGAAAAACCACCAGTAACATGCTAGCAAGTTTTCACTCTTCTGAAGTGATCTCTGTGAGGGCCAACCCTATTAAAGGTTACAATAACACACTATTAGGTGTGACCTGGTTAAAGGATTTAATCACCCTATCAGGAATAACCTTGTTAGAGGACTTAGAACATTCCACTTGAATGTCACCTTGTTAGAGGATTTATACAAATGATTTTTAGGTCAACCTTGTTAAAGGATTTAACTGATACAATGGTTAGAAAGTAATTAGCAGTTGTGATTTGATACATACAACTTAATTTGCAAATTCAGACCCAATTACAGCTCTGATGTTAACTTACTGAATGGCCTGCATTGTCATTTCAATCTTCTGATCTTCTTGGAAATCTGTCAAGCAATCACACATGCAACTCTCTGCTTCTATATTCAGCCTTCTCTGCTAGATCATGCCAATCTGTAAATCAACTATGCAAAACTCTTGCATACACACATGTACTTCCACACTTTCATACTCAGCAGCACACAATGAATAACCGTTGAGGTTATCATATAGCTCTCTATCTAGGTTATATAAATCTTTCTCACTTAATCAAGATCGTAGATCTTAGGTTAGGTCAGATCCAATAGATCATTCCATCATTTACATTACATTTACTTCTCCAAAGTAGTCTCTAATTAAATCTTGAAACCATGCATTAATTATGGTTACCCATACATTAAATAACATGGATCAATCTTTAATTAACTTTACATATCCAAACAAAATTAACTAAGTCGGCTAGAGATCTCAAATCTCATCATTAACCCAATTACTGTAAATCGGCCAACATCACTGTTTCCACTCAAAAATTTCATTGGTGCTGAACACTGAACAAAATTTCTCGTCACAAAAAACTTTTCTCGGCACAAGAAACTTTTCTCGGCACAAGCAACTTTGCTCGACACAAGCAACTTTGCTCGGCACAAGCCAAACTTTTCTTGGCACAAAACATCTAGAAAAACTATCTTTGAAAGGTAAACAACTAATTACTTTTCTAGAGTGCCAACTAATCAAGTACCCTTTTATTTTCCTTAACTCAACCATTCACTTGGTCTTCTTGTTAAATATTTTTCATCAATAGTGGATATGGTACGCAAACAGATAACAATAGTCTCACCAGTTAAGGTTTGACAACAATGACAAAATAACAATTGCTTGCATTGTCACTTTCCAATAGAACACAAACGAAGGAAGGGCTATTTTTAGGGTCAAGTGTAAGATTCTTGGCAAGGTGTGTAGGGTCATAATAGAATCAACTACTAATAATGTGATCTCAGAGGAAGTAGTGGAGAAGTTAAAATTGGCTAAGATACCTCATGGTTGTCCTTACAAAGTAACTTGGTTGAATAAGGGGAAAAAATATTGGTCAGTGAACAAGTGTGGGTTGATTTCACCACTAGAAACTATCAAGACAAGATACTTTGTGATGTGCTACCAATGGATGCATGCCATATTTTTCTAGGAAGAGCATGGAAATATGACAGGGAGGCAGTCCACCATGGCAAGGAGAATAAGTACTCATTCAAGAAGAATGTAGTAACTTATAAGATACAGTCTTTGATAGAGGAAGATATAATGGAGAAGATAGAGTCCAATACTCTTCTAATTAGTTGGAAAGAATTCATAAAAGACATGAAGGAGGAAGAAGGAAGAAGGAATTGGTTATGCAATCTTGGTGAAACCAAAGGAGGAAGAGACACCCAATGAAGTACATATGCCTGCAGAAGTTAGACAATTGTTGGATCAGTTTAAGGAAATCATATGTGAAGGGAAACCAGCTACACTACCTCCAAAGAGAGAAATCAGTCATCAAATTGACTTTATGCCAGGGGCATCATTGCCTACCAAAGATTCCTACAAGATGACACTTGAGAAGAACAAAGAGATTGCAAGGCAAGTGTAAGAGATTTTGGACCGAGGTCTGATAAGAAGGAGCATTAGACCATGTGTTGTTCTAGTGGTATTGGCTCCTAAAAAGGGAGGTAATTGGAGAATGTGTACTGACTCTAGGGAAATAAATAGGATAACAAGAAGGTATAGATTTCCTATTCCTAGTATATAAGACTTAATGGATTTCTTATGGGGTGCTATATAATTCTCTAAAAAAGACCTTAAGAGTGGTTATTATTAGATTAGGATGAAAGAGGGGGATGAGTGGAAGTCAGATTTTAAAACCATAGATGGATTATATGAGTGGTTAGTAATGCCATTTGGGCTTACAAATGCACCTAGTACTTTTATGAGGGTCATGAATGAAGTCTTGAATGATTACATAAGGGTAATTTTGGTAGTATACCTAGATGATGTCTTCATCTCTAGAAAAACAAAAGAAGAGCACATGAATCACCTAGACCTTGTGTTGAAAAGGATACAAGAAAATAAGTTAACCATAAACCTTGAGAATAGTGAATTCATGAAACAAGAGTTAGGCTACCTAGGATTTGTAGTCTCCCAAGGTGAATTAAAGATGGATAAAAGAAAAGTTGAAGCCATTTTGAGTTGACCTACTCCTAAGATAGGGAATGAAATGAGAAGCTTCCATGGGTTGGCCCAATTCTATAGGAAGTTTGTGAGAAGATTAGGCAAAATCTGTGTACCTATCCTATAAACCATAAAGGGTGGAGTCAAGATAAAGTTCATATAGACCAAGGAAGCCAATGAAGGGTTTGAAATATTGAAGAAGGAAGTGGCTACCAAACCTATACTGGTGTTGCCAAGTTTTGAAAAATTATTCTATATGGAATGTGATGCTAGAAACATAGCAGTGGGTGCATTCCTAAGCCAAGAAGGAAGACCAGTGGCCTTCTTTAGTGAAAGGTTAAATGAAGAAAAGTCTAGATACTCATCCTATGATCTAGAGCTTTATGCATTGGTGCAAGATCTTAAGAAGCGGAGGCACTATTTGTTGCCAAAATAATTTGTTGTCTACACTGAAAACTAGGCCTTAAGCTACATAAATACACAAGAGAAGCTCAGTTTGAGGCTTATAAAGTGGATGGAGTTTCTGCAATCATACAACTTTACAATCAATTACAAGAAGGGGGTAAACAACAAGGTTCTAGATGCACTTAGTAGGAGGTTGCTTACTGTTCAATAAATATAGTTGGAGAGCATAGGGGTTGAAGGATTCAAGGATCTTTGTGAGGGAGACACAAATTTCTCAGAGATCTATAAGGTGTTTACTGATTTTGAAAATCATATTCATAGTGAATATGTTGACTTTACTTTACAGAATGGTTTACTATTTAAGGGGAAGCAACTATGTGTTCCAAGGGGTTCCATGAGGGAGAACCTCATCCTAGAGAAGAAAAATGGTAGTTTGAGTGGACACTTTGGGTTAAACAAGACCCTAGAATTAGTGGAGATATTCTATTGGTGGCCTAAAATATAGAGGGATATAAGGAGGTATGTTGAGAAATGTGGAGTATGTCAGAAGAAAAAGGGGACATCATCAAATGCAGGACTTTACCAACCATTTCCCTTTCCAAATAGACCATGGGAGTGCATAAGTATGGATTTCATAGTGGGGCTACCTAGGACACCAAATGGTTTGGATAGTGTGTTTGTGGTAGTGGAAAAATTTAGTAAGATGAGTCACTTTATCCCATGTAAAACAACGCATGATGCTAATCACATTGCCCACCATTTCTTCAAGGAGATAGTAAGGATGCATGGTTTTCCAATGAGCATAGTTGCACACAGAGATGTGAAATTTATGGGACACTTTTGAAAGACCCTTTGGAAAAGGTTAGGTACTAATTTGGCTCATATTTCTACATACCATCCTCAAACAAATGGCTAGACATAGATAATTAACAAGGTTCTTGTCAACTTGTTGAGATGTTTAACCAAGGAGTATGGACAAGGATGGGAACAAGTCATCCCACAAGCAGATTTTTCCTATAGGAAGATATTTGCAAATTTTGGATTATAGGTGGTTCTAGCACACCACCAGGGTAATAAGGACTAATGATAAAGTCTCAAGTTTGATTTGGTGTGTGTTTAGAGGTAATATCTTTTAGAGTCATGTCTTTTGTGTGTTCAATTAGGCTCTAGTGCTTAAGTCTTAGAAAAATCAACATGGGTCAAAGTTTGACCAAGACTCCAAAATGGAGTGGAATTTATAATTTTTATGTTTTTAAGTGTTTTAGGATCTAATGGATTTATTTTGGATCGATTTATACAAGGTCAGATAGTGGAATGTCAAATGTGCAAAAAGTTGTAAAAGTTGCTCATGACAACTTTGCAACTTTGAAAAGTTGTCATGACAACATTTCCTAAAATCTAGGAAATAGATTTTAATGTATTCAAATCCCAACCTTAAGGTTTGATCAAGGAGAGATAAAATATATAAGGTAAAAAAAACCCTAATCTAAGAGTTGGACCTCAGATTGTACGGACTGCATTTTGAAAGGAGCAAGAATTAGATTGTTTTGTGTAACAGAGCCTTCATCCATACCTTTAAAGGATTGAATGGATTGATATAATGAATTGAGAATTTGATTATTATTATGTAGTTAATATTTGTGGAGTTGATTTGGTATTTTATACTTCTATTAGTCATTTTGTAAATTCTATAAGTTTTACTAGTTCATTGTCTTGTCTAGAGCCAATCATGTAAATATGAATCCCACTTGAGTTCCCATGGTTGAAATTCAATGGCCACTTGGAATCAAGTAGGGGATTGTGTAAATATTATAAATATGGATTTTGAAGTTTGTGTGTGTAGGGGAGCTATTATTACAACCAAGACCTAGGTGAGTATAGGGGTATTCTGGCTAGGAGCTTGTATAGTGCAGTGGCAAGAGAACTTGCTAGATGGATTGGTTTGAGCCAATAAATGGTGGAAGAGTGTAGGGGAATTTTTCCTTGATATGTGTATGCAAGGATAAGATCAGATGAGGCTATTAGAGCATCTGTTGAGAGAAAATAAATTAGATTGGACTACATGCCCTAGAAACACTTAAAAATAAGGTTTGCTGGAAGCCCTATGTACAGAAAAATTGGGGACCTAAAACCTAAAAAATCCCAGATCATAGGTTGACCTCATAAAGAATCCACAGTCAGTTTAGTGGGTTACTAAGGATAATTGGGAGGAAATCAAAGATTTTAGTTTCTAGGAGGCCTAATTGGCTAAAAAGGCTACAAGGCCTAAAATCAAGAAAAGGAAGAACTCGATGGAGAACCTTTGTAATAATCCATAAAAATGGATCAAAATTGGTTGAAAGTGAGAAAGGAATAGTAATGGTACCTATTCCTATTGCCAAGAATAGATTGGGGGCATATTGGCTTGATTGAACCTATGGGTGTATAGTTGAATTGAGAAGGATATGGGAGTGATTTGAAAATGGTGGAGAGTTTTAAAAGAAGAAGAGGACCATAGTAGTGTCCTCTATATAGGGTAGAGAAATATACCCTAGGAAGACCAAAGAGTAGGTCTTGAATAGAGCAAGGAATCTCTTAGGAGTTAGACCTCCCCATCAAAGATGATACAGTTTCTATAGATCAATTAATTGGGGATGTTGTTCTTGATGTTCCTAACTTAGTGTAGAACATTGAAACACAAAACATCATTCTATAACAAATAGGTGGATATGAGATTCAAATTGCAGACATTATAGGTAAATAAGATTCATCCTCACCATCAGCTATGGAACATATTGAGGAATTGATTTTTGAGAAGGAAGAGGAGAAAGTAGTAGATAGTAAGTAGGAGGAGACTCATAAAAATATTGAAGAAGAACTTGAGACTAAAAGGAAATTAAGTCTTGGAGAGACAGAAACTGGTGACTTTTGCAGAAGAGGAAGAAGAGGAATTTGAAGAAGAATTACCAACCACACCGGTCGATATAACCAAATTGAAACCTAACGAATTGATGAAAATTTTAGAATAATTAAGGACAAAGGCTATAAGAGACAAGTTGAGATCAAAGAAGAAGACAAGAGTATTAAGGCAAGCTAGAGAAATTATAGCTGATTTAGTTCCTAATGTAGAATATGATGAAGATGGTACTCCTATTGATCAAATGGATACTCTTCTCAAGGCAATTCTAGATCAAGGCCCAAATTTGTAGTCAATTGTAGTGAAGCTTACAAAGGAGAAATTAGAGAATGAGATGATAGAAAAAAATACCATAGATAGCATCAAATTTTTAGATTTTATAAGGGATGCTAAGACTACATTGACCGAGGTAGGTCAATTATTTACCAAATTATCAAGGTATCCTGATTTTGTTCAAGATTTGGGACAAATAAGAGTTGAAGCTCAGAAGGAGTTAGAGAACCTAAGCGGTCAGATTGATCCTTTGTCAAGTTCAATCACTACTTACAGTAGTCAAGTCAAGAAAATATAACACAAGGTTAAGAATATTTAGAATAAGAAAGAGAATATAATTCTCACTCTATAGGAACTTCAATCATCCTTATCCCCTAGAGTAGAGGTCATGCAACTAAATGTGAAGAAGGAAGAAGACATACTTGCCTTACCTGACATGAGAACTCTAGATAGCATGGAAGAGCTATCTTCTATTTTGATTGAGAAAATCATTTCTATGGGATAATTGAAGAAGGTGTGGGAAACATCCTTGGATTTAGTGAAGATAAACTTCAAGGTGATCTGTGATAGGATGTAAGTAAGATTTCTTTAAATGCACATATATTTTAGTTTTTGTACCTTTGCCATTGTTTTCAAATGGGGAGTATATGTATGGGGGAATATATGCATATATGGGGATTATATGTATAGGGAGTCATAAGTTGATATTAACATTATGATTTCATGATTTTAAGTAGTTAACATATTTTTGTTAGCATGTGTTTTCCATCAATGCCAAAGGGGGAGATTGTTGCTATTGTGCTGGGAGATTGTTGGTATTGTGATGGATATTGAGGTGTTATAATAAGGAGTCACTTATTTGGTTTTCATTGATTAAAACTAAGTTAGTACAATGAAAATAAGTCAGTACAATCATGAAATACTATAGGTGAAGTGAAGATACAATCGGTAAGAAGGTAATTTTAAAAATTGGCTAAGACCAGAAGATCGATAAATGATGACAACATCAATTTGGTGGCGATCATGGTAGAAGTGGAATTATGACAAGAGGTAATAGATATAGCTTCAAAATGTTTATATTTTAATGTGGTTTCAACCAAAATTAATTTAAATGATTGGTGAGATAGTTTTTGTTGTCACCGACATTAAGACAGGTAGAACATTTATGTTCTTGAGTAACAATCGGTAGATCATAGATCGGTGAGTAGTAAAGTATGTGCGATCATTTCTAATGATATGATGATGTGGAATAAAGGTTATACATTCAATGTTTTGATATTTATGAGATAGATGCAAACATTTAAGTCAAATTTGAGATGTTGCATTGAAGAAGTCAAAACATATTTGACTACTTTAGAGATATAAATTGTAGATCTTATCCTGACCTAACCCGATCATGATAAATCATTTCATTCATTGAGATTATCATTTTGACACATGATTCTTTTGAAGGAAAGTAATTTGAAGATCATTTTTATGTTGGTGGAAGTTTTTTATATATAGAGGGAACTGCTCATATTGAAATGTTGTGGTAAGTTCTAAGTTGTAAGAGTTGTTTTGGGTGATGCAATTTGAGGTTGTGATTAGAAAGATGATAGATAGAGAGTAGAAAATAGTTATAGAGTACAAAGAAATTATTGGATCTGACATGCAATCAGTGCTACATCCAGATCACTAATGTTTTTTTTTTCCTACTAGTTGCAGCAAGAAAAATCCTTTCTAATACTACGTACCTACTCTTCTCTATGCATAATTGATATATATTTTTATCATAACTTTTCATGTGTAGTCTATTTTTCTTAGTCTCTATCTATGCATATGTTATTTATTAATATATATACATGTATTTGTGCCTGTGCATATGTATATGTATGTATCTATATATGTATACACATGTCTATATATATATCTATTTATATACATATACATACATATTTAATAGGTATGTATATATCTATGTATATATTTTCTTAGATATAACTCTTCCATCCTTGCTTGTGTGTGTGCATGTGCTTGTGAATGTAAGTTCTCTATTTGTGTGTACACACACCCATATATATATATGTGTGTGTGTGTGTATTTTCTTAGCTATGATTCTATTAGAAAATTGGTGAGTGCTCCCCTTGGGATTCTTGACAAGGATCTAACCTCCTCATGTGAATTCTATAAGTCTAGTGGTTGTATTGGGAATTGAAAGGTCTATATGTTGTTGCAATGACAACCACATTTGTAAGAATTAGTATCAGAGCTAGTGTCCTCTTTGTGAAGCTTAACTGTTTGAGGAGGTCCAACATGTTGAATTTTAAGGAGAGTTTGAGATTTTATGGAACAAACTATGCTATATGGAAGGACAAAATGATTACACACTTGAGATGTCTTAGTGAAGAACACTGGGATGTTACAAAGAAATATTACAATCCACCTCCAAATCTGTCTGCTGCAACTATTGATAAAAAGCAAGGATTTAACAAAAATATGAAAGAAAAATAAGTCTTGTTTATTGTATTATCATATGTTGAATACAAAAATATTATAGGGTTAGAGACATCACATGATGTATGGAAAAAGTTGGAGACACTATATGAAGAAGATAAATTTGTGAAGAAAGCTAAGCTGCAAATTCTGAAAAGAAAATATTAATCATTGAAGATGAGAGAAGATGAGAACATTACTACTTATCTGAATAAGATCACCAAACAATGTTTGTGTAATTAGATGCGCTGGTTAAACCTTGGATGTGAATGAAATTATTTATAAGATGCTAAGATCCCTGCCTCTTGTTTACAATCACAAATTTTCTATGATTGAATAAATCATAACTGTGGTACCCGTGACAAGAGATTATTTGATTAGTAAGTTATCTTCTTTTAAAATGAGAGAAGTTGGTGATAATATTCCTAAATTTGAAACTACACTTAAAGATAATATTTCTAAGGATAAGTAAAGATATGATTCTAGAGAAATTTCATCTAAGTATGAATCTAGATATGCTAAGGAATGGGCGGAGATTGAGGAAGAATAAAGGAATCTTGATGATCTTGAATCCATAATTGCAAAGCGAATACCTAAGGGATCTGGTAAGTATCAAGGAAAGTTTCCTTTGAAATGTTGTTCATGTAATAAGATTGGTCATATTTATTCAATATTTCCCCATAGAGAACATAAGTACAATCCTAAGAAATTCAAGTCTAAATATCAGAAGTAGTTTTATTATGTTGTTGATGAAGGTGTGACTGATGATGAATCTAAAAAGAGTGAAGATGAGATTGTGTTTATTTCTATAAAAGATGAAGATCCTAATCTTGTGAATGAATCGAAATCCTTGGCTTCACATGTGGATAAGAACTATGAATGGGTTATTAACAGTGGATTCTCACAACACATGGTCGGAGACAAAAACAAAATTTGTAAAATTGGAAAGGTATGATGGTGGTGCTGTCATATTCTGTGTTGATACTCCTTGCATGATCAAAGAAAAATTTATATTACTCTTCATGGTAAGAATAATATTGATGATTTTATATATGTTGAAGGTTTGAAATACAATATTTTGAGTGTTGGTCAGATAGTTGATAAAGGTTACAACCTACAATTAAAGGATGGAATGTGCAAGATTATTGGAAGCTTTGGAATTGAGATTGCTATAGGAAGAAAGATTTAAGGTAATGTATTTCATTTGAACAATTCTAAGAATAGATGCTTGATTGCTAAGACTGACAATAGGTTGTTGTGGCATAAGACAATTTTTCATGTGAACTTTGATAACATTTTGAAGATAAGTACTACAAGATATGTTAGAGATCTTCCTATACTATTGAATCTTGTTATGTGTAAGGAATGTTAGCTGGGTAAGTTGAATAAGTCTAGTTTTAAGAGTAGAAAATATTCTTCAAATGAGATTCTAGATTTGGTGCATAGTGATCTATGTGATCCTACAAGAATAAGAAGCTATTATGGGGACAAGTATTTTATTCTATTCATTGATGATTATTCTAGAATGATGTGGGTTACATTTTTTAAAGAGAAATTTGAAGCCTTTGACAAATTCAAGATTTTCAAAGGTATGGTTGAGACTAAAACATGATTGAAGTTGAAATGTTTGAGATTAGACAGAGGTGGTGATTTTAATTCTAGTAAAATTAATACTTTTTGTGAAGATTATGGAATAAAGAGGTAGATGCCTTCTTTACGAACCCCACAAAAATTGTCATTACAGAGAGAAGAAATTGAACTAGTTTAGGCACTGCTAGAAGCATGATGATTGAAGGGAATGTTCTACAGATCTATTGGAGAGATATTAACATTGCAACATACACATTGAACCATGTACAAATTAAGAAGGTAACCAGTAAGACACCTTATGAACTTTGGTATGGTCATATTCCTACACTAAAATATTTTAGAATTTTTGGAAGTAAATGATATATCAGAAGAGATGAAGACCTAGGCAAATTTGATCCTAGATGTGATGAGGGAATATTTCTTGGTTATTCTACAAAAATCAAAGCATATGAATGTTATAAGAAGAGGTTGAAGAAATTAATTGAAAGTACAAATGTGAAAGTGGTATTAGAGCTTGGTCACAGGGTCAAATTCCCTTAGGTAATGCTGAGTGGGATATTTTTTGAAAAATGGTTATTAATCCCCTCAAGATTTGTGATAAGGTACTAACCACCTCATGTGCATTCTATAAGTCTAGTGGTTGTATCAGGCATTGACAGGTTGATCTTTTGGTGGAACGACAACCACACTTGTAATAGATTCCTCCATCCTTTGTAGTCTTATTCCCTCTTATCCTATTGAGGAAATATTTTATCATGTATCTGATTCATTCTCCCATATATATCTATTTGTTACTTTTCTTTTACTCTTAGACACAATTACCTCACTTTTAGATGAACTTAATATTTTTATTGTGCATAATGATAGTAATGTGCATGAACATAGTGATGTTTTACCTTTGAGCATATTACACCCTCATGTTATTTCAATTCATCTCCATTTTACTTTATTCCTTATATATTATGAAAATTCTATGGTTCTCCAATCATTTGAAGATGATATCTAGTGAGTATATCATTTATATATCTCATGGTAAGTTTTCTTATGCACTTACACATTTTACTATTTTGTTTCTCTTTCTTCATCTTTTCTTGATGATCCTGGTGATGTAAATATACATTTGTTGTCTCTATATGGATAGGTTATTCCTTACATTTTTTTACCCTTGGCCTATAGATTTTATGTTTAGTGATAAGCTAGGGATAGTTTTTATCTTCTCATGATGTAGTTGATGACTCTTTATCTCATGATATTTTATTTTATTGTAGATTTTTTTTCATAAAATTATGGTTAGCCACTTTTTGGCAATGAAAATATAAATTTACATGTCAAAATTTCATATCCTTATATTATAATTATAATATGACTATTATACAATTTGTAAAAAATTGGTACTATAAGGGTTGATATGTCTAAACTATGGGTTTTTTCATGAATTTTCATTTTCTTTCATAGATTAATTAACTATTCATCCTAGAGCTATTTCACTCATGATTGTCATCATTACCCTTATATTGATTCATCTATAGTATATCCCATGTGTTTTTCTATGCCTTACAGATAAGATATCATTTTTTTATATAGGTCCTTATTTGAATGTTCTTATAATTTTGTATCATTTATACCTATTGGGAAAATGGTGTCTCAAGCTTTTAATATTAAAAATACATTATTGATTTAAAGGTTATTGCTGGTACATGAGTGAGGGGGATGCACCTTCAGGGTACCCCCTTACTAGATCTAATCCTGATGCAGATAACAGGGTAAAAAACTCCAAAAAAATCCTCAAACAAGAAAAATATGAAACATTAGAATATCCTTTGAATGGGTTTCTTCTCACAAGCCCTTGATTTTCTAGTAGCCCTTCACAACTAGTTTTTCCATCATAAATTCTTGTGCAAACCTCATAATATAGAAGATTTTTTGAGGTACCTATTCTGGCCTTATTTAACATATTCCAAAATTAGGTATGGTTGTTTTGGAACAACAAATTCTAAAATTGACTATCCTACTTTTCTAGGCCTAATTGCTTGAATAAGCTTAGTAGAAGCAAATTGAGTTTTTTGGCCATACTTGATAAAAAAAATTATAAACATAGTTAGAGATGCCCAATTTGGATTTATACAAAATATATCAAAATGGAATATATTTTCTTAGGAACACATGAATCAAATTTGGACTGTCCTCCCTGAAATTAGGCCTATTAGGGTTTCAGATTAGTATGTAGTAAAATGAGCATATCTTTCTTGAAACATAATGAACTAACACAAAAATAATTCAAAAATCAAAGGTTATTCAGTCCTCTGTCAATTAAAATTAGTTTCAGATAATTTGGTGGTCGTAAAGATCCATAAAAATGCTACAAGAGGACTGTTACTAGAAAAATCTAGGAATAACAATCAATAAAATGACCATAACCACTTCAAAACTCAATGAAAATTAGTGAAACCAAAAGAGAATGAAAGGTGAATAAATTATCTATTATCTTTGATCAATTTTATATCATTTAAGTGCAAGAAAAATTTGTACAAAGATAAATAACAATTAGATTTCCTAGAAAAACATTGTCTTGGACATGCAAACTTGTATTTGATTCATTCCATTACTTTCCAAAATCTTCCCAACCATGGGATTCATGTTTTAAAAATGTATTTATGATTTTCCTAGCATTCTCCCCCTCCAAAAAAAAAGAGATCCTAACTACCTTTTAAATTCCTTGACCATTTAACTTCCCTTAAAGCATAAATTACAAAAATCATCTTAACAAAATTTTTCCAATTTTGCAACATTTTACAATACAGACTCAACAACCCACCTAGAAACCTAACCTAACATTGACTCAAAACACCTTACATATATTAGAAATGGTGTTCAAGACCTTATTACAACCACAAAACATGACTCAATACAAACTGTTAACCTAGGACCTTAGCTACATCAAGTAGAATAGGTGGCCTTGGAGCAGATCCCTTGACCAATTGGGGGTTAGGGAAAACACACCCCAATTGGGGGGTTTTGTGGGGGGGAAACCCTAAAAAAAAATTCATTTATAAATTTTCATTGTGAATGTTGACCATTTATCAATAGGCCACAGATCTATCTATGGATATTTTGTGTGCCTTGTATTCCCTAGAAGGAAACCCTATCTTATGAGGGCACTGTATTATGACTAAGTATTGTGATGTATCCTAAGATTATGATAATGGTTGAGCTTCCTCTAGATCTATGTTGGTGATACTCTTGTGAGAATCCTTCTATGCAAGTATATTATATTTTTTTATTAATTTTTGAATAATATATTGGACAAATTTTGGAGTGTGAGGTTTTTCTCCTGAATGATATTTTCCCATGTAAATCTTTATGCCATGGTATACATGCTATTTATGTTTATTTATATTTAGTTTATACAACTATTGTAAATATTCAGAGAAAGGTTGTACATGAGAGATGGCAAGTTCCCCTTTATAGAAAATGCCATGGATATTTATAATATTTGGCATTTTGATATTTAAATATATATAATTATAATAACCACTTCATCTATAAAATTAGTGCTATAGCAATAATCATTATACCACCATAAATAAGGATTAAATTTATTGAATCGATTCCCAAATAAAACTTACACAACTACAAGAACAACCTTTTCCCTCAAGTCTTATAATAAATAATATTATTAATTTATTTTCACCAAAATCAATTCTTTTAATATTTTGTGGGACATTATCACTCCTCCAACAATTCTAATTTTGAGATCTCTAACCTTCATTAGAAATAAAATATATAGCTTTATTTCCTTATTTGTATATATGTTGAGCTTTGGATGGAGGAAAGCTCTAGATCATTATTTTATTTTATTCCATTAAATCTCTAATTTCCTAGGGCACATTTCTAACACCATTTAGGGTGCTAATTATCATATTAGAATCTCCTTCAACAATTACTCCTTCAACTAGGGTGCTGGCGGGTTTCTTCTTTGTTTTCTTTCCAGCTGTTCTTTTGTACTTTTTGTCTTGAATGTAATTGTTGCTAAATCTGGGTTTTGACCCTCTGTTGATTGTTCCCTTCTTTGGGTTAGTCTGTTGCTTGTGGGGCTTTTTTAGCCTTTCCTCTCTTTGTTTTGTTAAAGGGTTTCGGGGTTCCCTTCAAAACCTGCTTTTACCATAATCAAAAACAATTACTCTTTGAAATCCCAACTCTTGTATTGTTCTTGTTCTTTTCTAGGATTCTATATCTTCAACTCTATTGTTGGTAGTATGACCCATATTTTTGGCATAAATTTCAATCAAGTCTCCTTATACCTAGATCACCATGTTGTTTAGGGATGCAAACCTTATCCCAATTGACTAGATATATTCTTGAGTACTCTTTATTTATTTTCCAATGGAATTTCCTTTCTATTTTCTCAATTTTGTTTTCAAACAATTAGGGTTCTTAAATAGAGAAAGGTAATAAACAAAAATATTTTGTAAGGAAGCGTTAAGAAGTTGTAGTTTTTGAGCCTAATTAAGCAATTTCCTTTTCCATCTTGTCATTTTTCATTGAAATATTTCTACAATATGGTTCCAATAGGTATTATTTGTCTTTTTAGAAACCAAAAGAAGACCAAGGTAAGAGGTTGGGAGGTAAGAAGGTTGACAACCAATATTATCCTTAACCTAATTTTAATGATGATGTTAATATTAAAAAGTAGAGCTTGCTTTTTCTATAATTGATATGTTGACGTGACTCTAAGGCATAGTCTTCAAGAATGGTTTTCCAATGAACAACTTCCACAACAAAGGCTTCCTCACAAAGAATAGTGTTGTAAAAAAATTGTTGATAGATTTTGGAAGAAGAGAAGAAGTATCCTCAACACCTTTTATGATTTTTTTATCAACCATTTTTTATAAGTTTCTTCCCAAAACTTTAGCAACAATTATGAATAGGTAAGGGGACATGGGGTCTGCCTACCTAAGCCCTTTCTCAAAATAGAATAATCATTTGGGGACTCCATTAACTAGAACTGAGCAGGTTGGAGGGTTAACACAAGATTATATAAGCTTTAGGAATATGTATCCAAATCCAAAATTCTAACGAATAGACAAAAAAATGGCCAAGACACCCTCTTATAGACTTTCGATACATCTAGTTTCAGAACCACTCTCGACTTCCTACTAGATTATATTGAGTGAATGATATCATGAGTAACTAAAGTAGCATAAATTGTATTTATACCTTGCAAAAATACTTTCTTTTTACTATAAATCATCTTGTTGAGAACATATTTTAATCTAACATTAACCTTAGATAAAATCTTGTAGAT
Source organism: Thuja plicata (assembly GCA_018584345.1). Lineage (NCBI taxonomy): Eukaryota > Viridiplantae > Streptophyta > Pinopsida > Cupressales > Cupressaceae > Thuja > Thuja plicata. Next base: position 1,140,337 of record MU224931.1, read on the forward strand.
TGTATTGACTAAAATTATAGGCCTTAATTTTGAATAGTTGAGGCATTGTATTTTTATGGCTTAATGCTATGAAGATGGAGTTAATTTGTTTCAAAATCCTTCCAAACTTGAAAAAATCCCTAGCAACATTCATAAGATCCATCGAGACTAATTCTCATAAGTCTCGAAAGAAAGCTGGGGGGGGCCCATCAAGACTAGGCACTTTGTAAGAACCAAAGGAGAAGATACCATATTTTAATTCTTCCATGGAGTCTTCTTGATTCATTTTTTTAAGATCCTAATTGGTCACTACTCTAGGTATTATGTCTAGTAGCTCCTCCAATTTTGTATTATCAAGAGCATCATTTTTCTGAAGATTATAAAAGATGGAAATTGCTTCCTCTAAAATATCCAAATCCTATTTCAACACAGTTCCATATTATTTTATAATATGTCTTATTCTATTTCTAATAATGTCTTTCATAGTGCATTGATAAAATAATTTTGTATTTTTATCATCCTTGGTAAGCAACTTAATCCTAGATTTTTGTTTCCAAAAGACTTCCTCCTTATTAGCTTTGACCATTGGGTACAAAGCTCTCTTTCCTTATTTTATATGTTATTATCCTTCAATTAAATTTCCATATAATCCTAAATTTATTTTAGTCACATAAATAGATCCTTCTTCTTCTAGATGATATTTCCAAAGTAAATTTTACATTCCACCCTCTAACTTTATCTTTAACATTTTTAAGCTTCTACGATAAAAATGTAGAAGAGTACCTCTACATGGAAATTTCCATCAATATTTAACAAGTTTATTGAAATTAGGTTGGAAATTCCACATTCTTTCACAACTAAAAGAGAAGGGACCTGTGTATATGAAAATCACACCTTTATTAAATTAGTATTGTTACTATCAATTCAACTTCAAAATATGCAAATTAAGCTAATTGAATTGAAATGAACAATGAGAATCTAATGGCTCTCTATCTAGGAAAGATAATAGTATGCTTTGAGATCAAACATCTATTAATGAGAAATTGAAGCTATTTGATGTCATTTAACCCTATTTAGCTCAAATTATCCTAAAATACTTCAAGATTGATGACTATTTGCAATTTGAATAAAACTAAATTCTATGAACTCCAAATCAAAATGCTTATAGTGATGATACTTTTATCATGATTGTGTTCTCTCCTATTGCTTTCAAAATAGCCTCTATTTTAAGGATTTTCCAAGGGTAGAGGATAGAGTTGACTTAATCTTTATTGGGGTTGGGTTTATTTTATTCTCTCAAAGGTTAAGACAATTTAAATGATGGTTTCAAATAAGGGGACAAAATGAGTGGTCAAAATGCAATTGATGATGGAGAATTACTTTGGCCTTGATCCATGTGAGCTCATTCCTTAATTTCTATTTGTTGAATTTATTTGCCTATATGATGGGAGAGAAATATTAGGAATTAACTAAATAATTTAATTGAATTGTTTTAGCCATGTGCACCCTTAAAGGGGTTGAAATTAATTTGTTTTAATTATACAACAAATTTATTAAAATAAATTATATAATTAATTTAATCTTTTGACTTAATTAATCCAAAGGCGTTGATAATTCAATTCATTCACATTTTTTCTTGGTTTTCTCACTTCATTCTCTTTTTTATTTTGTTTGACCAAATTTAGGTGTGTACAAGACCTTTAATAACATTATCTTCCTAAATGAAAAGGGGATTGTGGTCTAGACAATTTCTAGGAAGGGTATTCAATGCAAGATTTGCAAGGATATTCCTATTACTAGAAATTATAAAATGGTCAGGTTTAACTAGAATTAAATGATCATCTTGTCTTCTATTTGACCAAGTAAAGAGGGATCCAAGGAGGTCAATATCCACCAATCCAATAATAGAAATAAAATCAAAGAGGTCCATCATAGTATCTGAGAAGTCATCCAATCCTCATTGTTTCTTAGAGGGGAATAGAGGAGAGTTAAAGTCCTCTCCAAGAATCCAGTGATCCTATTTTATCCTAAGGATAAAATCAGCCAATGAATCCCACAAATCATCCCTAGATGCCCTTGAGTTTGGGATATAAATATTAAGAATATTTCAATTTTCAAAAGTGATGAGATCCTCCATATTAACCATAAGGATATATTTATTAAAAGTTCTTATAGTTTCTTTAGATATAATAGAGTTCCAGAAGGTAGAAATGAGACCAGAAGAACCTTCAACATAATTGATGAAATACTCAACATTAGACAAAATATTTTTTATAATTCTTAAAAGTAGTCTCCTTCATCCTAGTTTCTTGAGTTATTAGAATGTCAATTTTGAAATCTATTAAGAAACATTTTAGCAAGTGTTGTTTAAAAGAGCTATTGATCTCCCTTACATTCTAGGAAAGATCTTCATGTCAAACTAAGAGAAATTAGTATCACATTGATAAAAAAAAAATAGGATAAAGACCCTAGTTGAATTTTTTCTTTTTTTCTTTTTTTCTTTTTTTCTTTTTTTCTTTTTTGCCCCTAATAAATTAGCAAGGCTTCTTTATTTTCCAATAGCCACATCTCTTGCAATGTCTCTATCTTAGGTATCTCTTTTAGATGGTCTACCTTGTTTACTTTTTTCTTCTAAATGAGCTTTATTTTTCTTCTTATGCTTGTTTCCAACTTGATTCCATTCCCTCTTAGAGGAATCCTCCTTAGTATTTTTGTTGGAGGTTTGGGAAACAATAGATCCAAATCCTGATAGAGCTACTGATTATTTCATTTAAAATGACTTTGTTTTCATAAATCTCAACAACTCACATTCTTGAGTATAGTCCTTCATTTTTCAGTGCTTGTGTTATATGCGTCCCATCCATCATACATTATTACCCACTTCTCAATCCTAGCTCCTTGATTTTAAAAAGTATAGTTAGTGAGTTCAAGGTCCATTGCAGCCACCACCATCATTTTTAGATTTCTTCATTAATGAATATGATAACTAATGCCAAGATTGTTAGGGAATCTTATTTAAAAAAAAATCAATTGCTACCTAGACATCCAAGGACACTTTCAAAGTATTTTGGAGACACATGAAACATACATAAGATTGCAATGTAAATGACACCTCAATCCTAACATAAGGAATAAAGTAAGAAATGACTTGAATACATATTCAAATGAAAATTCATAATAAGTGAGAAATGAAAATGGAAGGAAAAATAATTTTTTTGGATTTTGAAATAAAAATTACCCTTAATATTGATAATATAGTGTTAGAATACTTTAGAGATAACTAAGAGGTGGGGGGGTGAATCAGTTATCTGCAACTTTAAATATTTATCTTATACTTATTAATCCAGATTGATACAAAGTAAATGCACATACTGATAACACTTTACACAACACATCAATTTGGTTACGGGGAAACCAAATGGTGAAAACCCCGGTGGGAATTAGTACCCACAAAGAACTATACTATTTATAGTGATCCCTGTTAAAATATCTTCCAACCTTGTTAGGAGTTGTACATTACAATGCAGTAGTATAGTGACCTGGTTAAGGGTCAGACCTTGTTAGGAGTCTTTTACAATAACCCTGTTAGGGGTGGAGGACTCACTGTCCAAGGACTCACTATCCAAATGGTGAAGGCTACAACCTTCTGGTTATTTGATACACATTGTATCAATAGGATGAACTACTATTTGTGACATTTCTTGTCTGATTAGTTCCTTCTATACACCGATGATTTAGCCTCTTGTAAAGCACTATAAAAATATTATCTATATTATGAAAGCTTAAAATTTAATATCTATATTATCAACATATGATAAATATAGCTCTGCTACTTTAACACTCTGCTCTGCTTTTCTAATCTTTGGCTTTCGCAACTCTTCTTATCAAAAATGACCTTCTATAAGTACATACACCAAGTATGAGATCATGGGACCTATAGGAAAACTCTTCTTAACCTCCTTGTTGGCTCTACTAAGCATCCAAGCATAATTACAACCGCGCAAGTCAATGCTGAGCAGATGCATCACTTCACAAGTCGGCTTCACCAAATTAATCATAACTTTGTAATCTTCTTGAAACAAGTCTTGCGCCTCCAGAAAAATATCAAAAACACATAAATAATCATGAATATACACACACATATCCTAAAGATAGGCACAACTCAATCAACACATTACATATGTCGGCCTTAAACTGTTATTCCTCTAGAACTGTAACCGTCAATAATAGAATTACATATCTTTACTGGAACTTCATAATTGGGTCTGCGTGTATGAAAATAGCATAGTAAACATGTCAACAACATGTATCTATCCACGCTGGTCTTCATGTCATCATATTGATAAGTACATACAGAAGTACTACTGTGTATTATATGTTGTCATTAATGACAAACATACAATCAATCAACTATTCATAATCAAATCTCCAACAATCTCCCCCTTTGACAATGATGGCAACATATGATATAAAAACAACTTCTATTCATGGTGTCTTCTTTCTTTTACAATATTCTCAATATCCTTAACAAAGATTCATCTACACTGCTACAGTTTCATGTACTGTGTATTCTCTTAATACTCCCCCATTGTCATACTTCCCTACTGTGTTCCTTTACTCCCCCATAGTATAAGCTCCTTGTATGTGTTCCTTGTTTGTCTTTTTTTTATTGGTACATACTCCCACATTGACATCAATGGAAAAGGGTTCCATAAACCATTCTGCATAGGTACTACTCCAGAAGTAGAGTAGTCAACCATTCATTAGTCACACAGGACTGATGTACTTGCTACTTTTTCTAATTAGACTTAGGAGAGGGAATGAATCCCAACTTCTCCCTTAGATATTCAAAAGTATCCTTTGCTAAAGGATTCATGAAAATGTCTGCTAGCTGATCTTTTGTGTTTACATAATCCAATGTCACTTCCTTGTCTACAACTTTTTCTCTCAGAAAGTGATACTTGATCTCTATGTGTTTTGTCTTTGCATGAATTATAGGGTTCTTAGAAATGTTAATAGTACTGGTGTTGTCACAGTGAATAACAATAGGATAGTCAACCTAAATACCAAAGTCTTTAACCATCTATTTGATCCAAACAATTGTTGTACAATTCAGTGCTACTACAACATATTTTGCCTCTACTGTTGACTGAGAAATATAGTTTTGCTTCTTGCTTGTCCAAGATACCAAATTTTCTCCAAGAAATACTGCTCCTCCTGAAGTGCTCTTCCTATCATCAATACAACCTGCCCAATCTGCATCAGTATACACATGAAATTGTGTATTCTCTGATTTAGGATACCATAAACCATAGTCTATAGTTCCCTTAAGATATCTGAATATCCTCTTGATTGCCATTAAGTGATTATGCTTGGGTTCAGCTGCAAATATTCCAACAATTCCAACTACATTAGATATGTCAAGTCTTGATTGAGTTAGATAAATAAGCTTTCCAATCATATATTTATACAATGTTTTATCAACTGCTGTGGAGTCATCATCTTTTGAAATTTTACTTCCTATGATCATTGGAGTGCATACTGGCTTGCAATCCTCCATCTTGAAGGTTTTCAATATTTCCTTTACATATTTTGACTGATTAATGAATATTCCTTTGTCTTTCTATTTTACATTTAATCCCAAAAAGTATTTTATAG
>MU224931.1:1148556-1172750 GCA_018584345.1 Thuja plicata
TAGTTTCTTCTAGAATACTGATCTTGTTTTCATAGTCTGATGTCAAAGTAGTTAATAGCTTATCCATTATATCTTCTTCTGATATTTCACCACCATTGTTCCTGATTTCGGATACTGCTTCATTTATGCTTTGATTGTGAGCTCTAATGTTTTCTTCTAGTAACATCTCAAGACTATTGTATTTCTTCTTCCATGTCTTCCTGCGTGCATTCTTTGCTTGAACATATCCTTCAAACATGTCTTCTAAATACTTCCATATGTTATAAGCTTTGTCAATTTTCTTGATTTCGGAGAATTCACTGTCAGATAAGGTGCTGATTAGGGCTTCTTTGGAAATTGCATTATTGGTAAATGTTTCCTTCTATCCTCTAGTAGCATCATCCTTTGCAAGGTCTTTCAAAGATGGAATTACAACTTCTTGTGTATTAATTTCAAAGATCTCAAATCCAATGCACTGTAGATGTGTTATCATTTTGTTCTTCCAATCTAGATAGTTCTCTCCATCGAACTTAGGGATTTCTTTTATGAAGTATGCCATCTGATCTACCTTGAGCTATTAGGCTTTCTCTCCAAGGCACTTGGCTCTAATACCAATTGTTAGAATACTTTAGAGATAACTGAGAGGGGGGGGGTGAATCAGTTATCTACAACTTTAAATCTTTATCTTATACTTATTAATCCAGATTGATACAAAGTAAATGCACATATAGATAACACTTTACACAACACATCAATTTGGTTATGGGGAAACCAAATGGTAAAAACCCTGGTGGGAATTAGTACCCACAAAGAACTATATTGTTTATAGTGATCCTTGTTAAAAGATCTTCCAACCCTGTTAGGAGTTGTACATTACATTGCAGTAGTATAGTGACCTGGTTAAGGGTCGAACCCTATTAGGAGTCTTTTACAATAACCTTGTTAGGGGTGGAGGACTCACTATCCAAATGGTGAAGGTTACAATCTTCTGGTTATTTGATACACACTATATCAACAGGATGAACTGTTGTTTGTGACACTGCTTGTCTGATCAGTTCCTTTTATGCACCGATGCTTTAGCCTCTTGTAAAGCACTATAAAAATCTTATCTATATTCTGAAAGATTCAACTTCAATATCTATATTATCAACATATGATAAATATAGCTCTGCTGCTTTAACACTCTGCTATGCTTTTCTAATCTCTAGCTTTCGCAACTCTTCTTATCACAAATGATCTTCTATAAGTACATACACCAAGTATGATATCATGGGACCTATAGGAAAACTCTTCTTAACATCCTTGTTGGCTCTACTAAGAATGCAAGCATAATTACAACCGTGCAAGTCAATGCTGAGCAGACGCGTCACTTCACAAGTCGACTTCACCAAATTAATCATAACTTTGTAATCTTCTTGAAACAAGTCTTGCACCTCCAGAACAATATCAACAACACATAACTAATCATGAATATACACATGTATATCATAAAGATAGGAGTAACTCGATCAACATGTTACATATGTTGGCCTTAAACCATTATTCCTTCAGAACTGTAACCGTCAAGAACAAAATTACATATCTTTACTAGAAATTCATATCTGGGTCTGTGTGTATAAACATAGCATAGTAAACATGTCAACAACATGTATCTATCCACGTTGGTCTTCATGTCATCATATTGATAAGTACATACAGAAGTACTACTATGTATTATATGTTGTCATCAATGACAAACATACAATCAATCAACTGTTCAGAATCAAATCTCCAACATATAGTACTAATGCACTACCTTGCATCTAATAATCATTTCAAATAGAGAATTGACAAAATTTATTTTCTTTAATGTTAGAAGAGGAAAATGATTACATGTCAATCGCTCACAACCCTATCCATTTACATATAATCAAATATTATAGAAATCACATATATAGAAGGGTCATTTTTTAAAACTAACTTTCTTGGACATGGAAAAGGAATTGAAAAATTTTATATCCATTAATAAATTTGGCATTTAATTCTTTTTTCTTCTATCAAAATACACTTTTAGTTACTCAATGTAATCTATAGTCTGAAATACCAATAGAAAGCATGGTTCTTATCACAAATTATTTATGTTGATGTATATTATAAAAAAAATATAGTGAAAATTGTGGTCTGAACTCTCAAACATGTAAAAGGAAGGATATTTAGATTTTATTCTATCTATATATCCATTTTGATAAGAAGAAGGGAAATTATTATTTATCACATACCCTTCTTACATTAGATTATACAACTATAAATCAAGGGGACCATCATATATCCTTCCTAAGTTCATTATAACAAGGGCACTTTCTATTGAATAATTGGGGAAATTTTATTTGGTAGATTAGTCATATAGGTCAGGAAAAGGTAAGAAGTCATTATACAAGATCCCTTATCATTTTGATACCATTACATTGGAGAGAAGGAGAAGGTCAATTATTAAAAATACTATATCACCCACCTCAAGATGAATCATGATGAAAGGAAATAAACTTAGGACATGTACCTCCTTAAATTGTAAACACCTATAATTAGATGCTCAATTAGGCTAGAATTCGATGTTATCAATATTTTGTGTCCATTATGCTTGATCCATCTTTGTGATTCCCAATTAAAATTTCATCCTTTTCTGCCAAGAAGAGGCACCAAAAATTCCCTCTTATCAAGAAGAGGGCACCAAAATTGTCCTTTTCCCTATATTTTTTTCCAAAAATAAAGTGGGCCATGTCTCATTAAATTAGTGGCATTTCCAGATTCTCACCGACCTCTTTTTAGTTTTGAGCTCTAAAACATTGAGAGAGGTATAAAATAAACCTAATTCTCATTTTCACATCAAGGATTCATTAGGAAATCAATGTTTCAATTTCTCTCCTACAATTTTGCATCCAAGCATTCTCAAGAAATATTTCAAGCATCCAAAGAATCTTTGAAGGAAATATTCTCCATTGCAGAAATCATCTCTACTATGATGTCAAAGTAGAGGAGACCTCAATCAAGAAATAAGATACTTTGTTCATCTACATGCATTCATTCATCCATTCCTCAAGGAAAGAGTCAATCAAGCATAAAAAAACATTGAAGATCTTTAAGGATTATTCACAGATCTATACATTTATGATGGGCATCCTTGATTCTTCTTTATTTTTAAAGATCCAAAAATTACATACAATGTTGGAAGTTTAATATGATAAAGTAGCAACCGAGGGGGGGTGAATCAGATATATAAAATTTTTACACTTCTAAAATGAACAGATTCAACCATGTATTCATAAACATAAACTAAAATGCTGTAATGGATCTAAAATCTAATCATAACCATAATGAACACATAACACAAATATTTGGTAGCCCAGAAACCCTTGAAAGGTAAAGCTAGGGTGGGGATGAGACCCACAAATATTCACTACTGCAACAATAAAGTGTGCTTGTTAGGGCTACAAATTTTGATCACTTCTGATGATCTACCCTGTGAGGGGCCTTCCCCATTAAGAGCTTATAGACTTATACAATCTACCTTGTTAAAGGATTTAAACTTACAACAAAGTAAGCACTCTGTTAAGAGATTTACAAAGGTCTTTTAGGACCACTCTGTTAAGAGATTTAACCTAATTCTCTTGTTAGAATGTATCAGTACTTGATCCTTTGGTTTGTACTACTAATGCTGATAATGGATCTCCTCTTTCCAACTCTTAACTAATTTTTCAATCTGATATATCTTTGTTTTTCTCTTCACTACTCTGCTCGGTCACTCTATCTGGTCTATTCTTTAGATATAAAAAACATGTATACACAACCAATCTATGATCTCCACATCCTCATCCATACACATGTATTCATTAGGGTTTGAAGAATCTCATATATAGATCATTGATGAATCATCTAGATCAAGATCAACGATCTAGATTCATCACATTTTTCCACTTAGGCATCCCTCATTTTGATTTCTTTCATTTCTTTCATAAGGATCCATGACCTTAGAAATAATGCATAATTAATGGATTAAATGTCATGAATAATCATTAAATGATTCATATATGTCATCCAAAAATGGTTTACCTAAGTGTTTGTTCCATTCTAAACACATATATCAAAATTTTCTTACTCGGAATAAGTAAACTTTGATGCTTGGTTAAAACTATCACATGACACAGACAGTCTATGCAACTCAACAATCATTCTTCTTAGCAACTACTAAGTACTTGGTGACCACTGAGTTGCTTAGAAGTAATTATTTCTCAGTCTTGGCCTTAGTGAGATGGCTCGATCGCAATGATGACTGACTAACCTTGCTTGATTATGACTAAGTGTGTGACACTATTAGACAACAAAATTTGGAGATCAACAATCTCCCCCTTTGACATTAGTAGCAGAAACACTTTGTCATGACTCTATAGTCCTTAAAAAAAATAGTACTCAAGTATACCAAAAAAGCCCCCCTAAGATTATGATGCAGTCTTCATAAATACTTCACTTTACATACACCATAATCTTAAGTATATAAATTTAAAAAAGAAAAATAGTATTTTATAGCATCTCTTCTCCAATCATTCTATTATTTTCCTTGTCTTCATCTGGTATATTTCCCTTTCATTATATCTAGTTACATTTTCCCCTTGTTTTTATCACTCTTGTCTGTTGGGGTTGTATGGATCAGACCATACTTGTCCAAAAATGGTTTGTGAATCTATAGGATCATGGAAAATGCATTATCCTAACTGGTTCTTACAGACTCCAAACCTGAAACTTGATTTCTAGCTTGACAACTAGATCAATCAAACTCTCTGCAATATTTAGAGGTGGCTCCCTCTGTACTTATTCTTTTGCAGCTGATACTTCTCTCTCCATGACCTCCAAATTAGGTATCAATATGGTCTAAATTGTAATAAAATTTTCCCTTATCCTGCCATCATTAGCCATGATCTCGGCTAATCTTCCTTAGGTGTGAGTCAATTTGTTAAAGTGAATAGAGATAGAACTTGCATCCATGCTCAGTGAATGACTAGTTGACTTTATGCATGATTGTGGCTTCTAAATAATTTTTTGATTCTCCTTTGTAAACAATTCTACACTACAAAGTTGTTTTTACAAAGAGAACATTTTCAACAACTTCCTTTAGGTTACTCACCAAATCAGAAAGTGCAACCTATTTTACTTTAAATTATATTTCAATTTTCTCAATAACTTTGGCCTCAAACTTTCTTTCTAACCATTGCATGAGCTTCTCATTTGTATCAATGTCATCATTGTTCACCTTTTTAAAAATATGAGCCAATTGATCTACAATAGGTTCTTTCCCATTTAAATCCTGAAGCTAAAATGCATCAACAAATATATCTTTGATGTCATGCAATACCTACTTCTGTTGATGTTCTTGTTTCATCTTCTCCTGCTTTCTCTTCCTTTTCAGTAAATTATAAAAAATATGCACTTGCTCATAGGATAAGTTATCAGTGTCCCATTTTGGAAATACTATAGCTTTATCAAGCCTTACCTCAATTCTCAGAGACTTATGCTTTTCTTATGTGATTTCTTTTTCTTGGTCTTTGGTGTGCTTCTACTTGGATTTTGTTCTGCCTACAATGTACTAGTGTCACCAGTGATTGTGACTAACTCCTTATTGAAAATTGCCTATTGTTCAGGTGTATCTGCAATATTAGCCTCAGTAAGTGGTAGCTTTATCAATATTTTAATTTCCTCTTTCGTTATAGGCTCATGTTTCTCCTTGGTCTTTGTAGGCTTATTCTCCTCTATTTCTTCTTCATGGGTCTGGAGATATATGTTGGAGACTTATCTACTTAATCTTCTTTACTCTTCTCTTCTACGTCAATAACTTCAAAATTTTCCTCTGTAGGGGAATCATGTATGTGAATTGTATCATCACCTTGCTCCTTGGCATTCAAATCTTGTGTATCCTCACCATTCATTGTGATTGAGTTGTTAATTGAAAATTCATCTATTTGTGTATCCTTAATCTTCTCCTTTATTTCATCCTCAAAATTATCTAGCTCATCAATGTCTTCTTTGTTATAAAGCTCAACTTGTTCTGATGTACCTTCATCTTTGCTTGCACTCTTGTCAACTAACAGTCCAAAAATTATCTTCCAAATTCTTTGACTATGTTGTGCAACTCCTTCAACATCATTATTTAGTATAGGATATACTCTCAACTTAGGAACGAATCTATTCCTATGTTTCTCCATGAACTTTTCTCTTTGTTTTGATGTCATTTCAAGAATTATTTGGGCTAATGCCCCTTCTCTAATCTTCCTTTCATTTGAAAGAGAAAAATGTCATCACTGTTCAATATTGCTAGACAATTCATCAGGGATATGATTCCGAATCTCTAATAGTGTCATTATGTATGATGATAAAATATCTATCGTTGCATCTTCTATCTTTACCTTCTCAGTTTTACTTAGCTTTTCAAATTTGATGAGCTTACAACCTAAAAAACATGTTGAACTCCTGATGTTTTTGTAAATTTCATCAACGTTTGTAGTATGTTTGAATGTGGATGCCTTTTGTTCCATGATGTCTTATATATCTATCACTTCCTCATCCTCTTCATCTTTTCTCAACACATATTCCCTTCTCGATTTCCTCTTGGGTTTTCTCAGCTCAGCTTCAATTTGTACTTGTTTCCTTTTCCCTGATCTCTCACCTTCTTTATTTAATAAAATCTTCTTTGGTGGCTTGGTTTTTATTGTAGCTATGGATACCCTCGTTCTTGGTCTAGATGTGGTAGGAGGAGTAGGTTTCTATAGTGAACTCCTCTTCTTATTTGACTAGACAACCATCACTTTCTTACCCTCCTTATCCCCTTCCACATATCTGTCATCACTCTCTTCTGAATCACTAGATAGTCCTCACCTTGACCTTTTGTTATCTATATTAGTGCATGTCATCTTTTCCTTCTTGTTCTCCAAACATTTTTTCAAGGTTTTTAACTATTTTCTTCCTCTTCCTCTCCATGGTTGCAGCCTTCAATCCCATGGTGATGTAGACCTTATGGAAAGACATATTGTCAATTAGTGTCAAAAAACTTAGTCATACAGTGTTTCCTGAGTGTTCAGTATCACTCAAGTGTTCAACATCACCTGAGTGTTCAACATTGCCTGAGTGATAGTTTATCACCCGAGTAGTCTTTTGGATCCGAGTGACAGTTTGAAGCCGACTTTGCATATATTTTTAAATATAATTTTGTTTATTGCAAGTTGACTTGTAGACTTATTTGTTGGATAAAGATATATGTAAGATAGTTTATTTTATCCAATATGATTATGACAATGATTATGATTATGTGAAGAGTATATGAGTAAGAAAAGAATAAGTATGAATGTATGCATAAGGCATGCAAATGGAAGTTTGATTTAAGCATAGAAGTATCTAGGACAACAAAGTCTCATCTATCACATTCAGGTGATCAGTTATATTCAAAAGGATCTTATTCAGCAATCATAGTTGTACAAAGAAGATCATCAACTGGCTCATTCTCACAAGTCTATCAGCAAAACCCTTTAACAAGGTGGACCAAATAGTACTTTCTTTAAATCTCTTAACAGAGTTGCATTACTTATCGTATTGTACAAAATCATTTAACAAGGTAGACCTAACAGTCCTTTCTATGCTCCTAATAGGGAAGACCATCAAAAGTGGTCATTGTAAGCTCTAACAGGCTAAATTTATACTGCAATACTAAATCTTGTGGGTATCATCCCCACCCTAGTTTTACTTTCTTTTGGAAGGTTTTTGGGTAACAAAATATTGTGTTATGTGTTATGTGTTCTATATGATTCTTTACTTTTAAGTTATATGCATGCAAACAATAAGTTAATCTAATTATGGATTAAAAGGATTAAGTTTTATTGGTTCCTGATTCACCCCCCCTCTCAGTCACTGGGCACATCATATAATTCCAACAATTGGTATAAGAGAGGTGGTTCTCTTATCAGAAGTTTAACAACTTGAGAAAATATCAGAGGATATGGAAACATAAAGACTAGAGAAAGCCATTGAGAATGAAAAGATAGATCTTAAAGTGGCCATGGATCAGATCATAATACTTAAGGAGCAGCCTTCTCTTTCCCTAAAGAGAAGAAAAGAATTAGTAGTGCAGATGAATGAAAATAACTATATAGAAGAAATAATTGAAGAATTTTGCAAACACAGAAGCTTAGAAGAAGGTAATGCAGCTATTGAAGACTTGATTACAAAGAATCTCACTTTACATGAAGAAGTCACAAAGTTGAAAAGAGAACATGAAATTCACTCAATCAGAATATATGAAGACATGGAAGTAAAGAAAAAAGAAGAAGATGATAGAAATATAGCACAAGAAGACAAAGTACTATTGAGTACAAGATTAGAGGAAAAAGAAAAAGAAATCCTACACTTGGCACTTCAACAAACTAATTTGGTAAGTCAACTCAACAATGCAACACAAGAAGTTGTTAATCTAAGGACAGAAAATGAAAGACTACATAATGATCTTAATAATGAAAAGCAAACAAATGAAAGTATGATGAATTCACAAACTAGCATAGATCAGGCTACAAAAATCAGACATCATGGACAGACTAGATTAGGTTATATTGAACAAGGTGAATCATCATAGCAAGGAGCTCAAAGGAACAACAAACCTACATGCAACCATTGCGGTAAGTTGGGGCATACATAAAATAAATGTTGGAGCAATGGAAAGTCAAAATTTAATGGTAAATGCTACATTTGCAACAAACATGGACATAGAGCTAGTGAATGCAAAGAGAAACCTAAGTTTGAAGGGAAATGTTACAAATGCAACAAACAAGGTCATAAATATTCTGAGTGAAAAACTAAGAAATGGAATCCTACTGAACAATTAGCCAAGGCAATTTTTGGTTGGGATTAAAATACTTGGTACAGATGTTGTCACTGTGGTGAATATGGACACATTGGTGCAAATTGTATGAAGAATCACTTCAGAAAAAGAGATCCTACTAAGAGATGTTATGTGTGCAAGCAACTCAGTCATCTAAGTAAGAACTGTATGAACAGAGAAAAAATTGATACTGGTTTTGAGAATGGAAAATCCAAAGTCTCTGAAATCAGAACTCAAATGAGAAAGTAATGGGTAAGGAAATCCTTAGATAATTCAGATCAAAGCAATGAAGGATCTAATGACACCCTAAATAGTGAGATGGGTGGATATATCATTACAAAATAGGAATGTAAGGAGATGACTAGAACTATGCAATACAAGCCATCCTACATCAGTTCCAGATGAGAAATATAGTCCATATCCGCATATTGATGCATGAGGACATATTATATTTCAACCTGAGTTAGAATGTTAGTTACACCTGAGTCACTCTAGCTCACTCAAGATGAGTCAAGCAATATTGATAATTGGAAAGTTAGTTTCACCCCAACTTTCGAGTGAATCTTGGAGAAACACCTGAGTCACGCCAGCTACTATGTACGGAGCATTTAATGAAATATTTTAACGGTTGAAAATATCTTATAAATGAAGGATTATAAAGAGTATTTCTTACAAAGCTTTCAATTTACAAGTCAATTTAGAGCCCTTAGCAATTCAGTGTGAATTTGTGATTGAAAGTAGAGTTTGATCATTTTGTCTAAGCAATATGGAATCCACTTCTAGTATCAAGGTCAAGAAAGGTTCTGAGATGCTAGTAAGGAATGCAATTTGTGATCCTCCAGTGTTCAAGCTTCATCTGACAGTTGCAGAGGAGATAGACCCAAGGGGAGCTCATTCCCTAATTCCTCCAAGATTGTTACTAGTTAATGATATTTGCAGCTTCTATCACTGCAACATACATGAGCTTGCAACCAGTGAGATGAATCAAGAATATGATAAATTATGTACCAATGGGAGCCTAAAGCTCGAGCATAAGCACCTCAAAACCAAGGGTTTGACTCGCATCATGCACATGCCAAGGGATTTCCAAAAAAAATGGATGAGATATGTTCTCAGTCATGTCCACGACATGCAACTATGGTTGGAACATTCTATGAAGACCACTAAGCAGATAATTCACCCTATGACTGGGTTCCCTATGCTAGATAATCCAAAAGTTACCAAAACCCTAACCAGGGATGAACTAGCTGAGTTAACTCTTTCCAAGTGGGATGAAAGAGGAATGATACTTAACAGAGTAACTAATATGGAGATAAAATTTGGAATTCATGTCATAGCCCACAAGATATATAGCTCGATAAGACCCAATAGTGTTGCATGCAAAGCTGTTGACCTAGCATACAAAGTAGTAAAGAAGAATCTGGTATTTGACCTAGCAGAATTGCAACTCACTCAGTTGAGAAATAATATGGAGAGCATCCGAGTATCCAAAACCAATTCATGTAAGTTTGGTTCTCTTCTAATCTGCATTCTATTTTATGTTGAGAAGTTCTTTCCATCCAAAGGAACAGTAGCATGGAAGAAGGATAGACCAATTATCCATCAAATTAATGAATTCATAGCTGAGTTAGGAGATAAATTTTATATCATTATGGATGGATACTTTGAGAGTTTCAAATAGAATATGCAGAGTAGATATAGAATTCCCAAATAACTAGTTGAGAAGTACAAAGATGAAATCAGTTTTCTAGTTGATTGTGACAAGATTTATATACAAGCAGTAAAGCCTAGGGTTGCATGGGTAAAACCCCTGCCATATGAAGTTAACAATGATGACACAAAAGATATCATAGAGGCTCTTGTGAATGAACCCATCAATCCAAAGGTGAGGAAGCAAAGAGTAGGATATCTTTGGATATTGAGATTCCTGAGATATTGAAATGAGGAAGGAAGAGACTTGATACATTCAAGAAGTATGGAAAGACCTCCGACTCTCCTACCATCTCTGAGAGTAAAAAGGACATAGTTAAAATAGAGGATACAGTTAAGATAGAGTATGTTAAATATGAAAAGGAAGAAACTGATATTAAACCTCCATAGAAGAAGAGGAAGACAACACCTAAATAGAAAAAGGCAAAAGGCAGTACTTCTATTGTCACCTTGAGGAGATCAAGGAGAAAACTTATACTAAGTGATGATGAGGATGATGATAAAGAAGATAATACTGTGGTCTTCACCAAACCAACACCCACACTTGATCAAAAGATTAAAGACCTTAAAGAAGGAAGAGCCATGAGTTCTTTGAAGTCACTGAATTATGCTTATAGATCAGAAGAAGAAAAGAAGAAGATTGAGAAAGTAGTGGTGGAGATGATGGAAAAGTGGAAATATAACCCTTCTGAGTTGAAGATTTATATGAATGAAGACCTATTTAAGGTAGTATCTATTCCCTGGAAGAATGCAGTACAAATTGAAAAGGATATAAGGGAACAAACATTGAAGTAGTTTATGCCTGCAATGAAAGGCAAAGAAGTAAAAGAGGCCTTGTGAAAGTATGAGAATAATCACACCCCTAGATTCAGGGAATTTCAAATATTGAACAAGAACATAGAAGATATAGCTCAACATGCCACATTAGTGTGGAAATCAATATTTGAGATAACATAAGGCAATGTGAAGGAAGAAGTACTGAGTATAGACCCTCCAGTATAGGGAAATGATGATACACTACTTGAGGTGCAGACTATTGAAGAGTCCAAATCAAAGAATATTGCAGTTGAGGTAATGGCATCATTACCCCAATCTCCTAAATAGAATATAGTACCTCTGAGAAAAGACAAGGTTGCAAAATCCACATCTGAATAGACAAAGACCAAGCAACAGGCTCCTCTTACTACTAAGACATGCACACTCGAGTCACAGAAAGACAAGGTAGATATTTCTACTACTAATATTGATCCATCAGTATATTGATCCAGCAATTGGTACTATAAATGTCAATGACCTAATTGGATTGAATACTGAAGCAAAGGATGAGGTAGGTAAAGGTAAGAAAATTTCTCCTTCACCAAGTCCTATGACAAAGGCAGTAATTACTAATGAGATAGATCTAGATAAAGAAATTGTGATTCCTAATTGGGATCTATCCAGCCTATCTATAGAGAAAATGGATATTTTGGGAGAACTGTGGAAGAAAAGAGCTACACAGCAAAAGCTCCAAAAGGAAAGACAATGGAATAAATTAATTGAAGATGTCAAAGGCATATTTGTAGATGCATTGCAGATTGAACTCAATGAGAGTGACTCAATAATGGACTAACTTGTTGACATTGTCCACAAGTTCAACATAGATATGAATGGTCATGAGAAGTTACATGAGAAGGCAGAGAAGAAATTTGAGAACAGGGTTCTAGAAAACATTGCAAAGAATATTGCAATTGACCAGGTGCAGCTTACAAAGATCATCAGCACTCTAGAAATCACTATGAAAAATGTGGTAGCACTATTTGTAAATTTGAGTGACTCCTCTAACTTTACTATGGAAATCAAGAAAAAGCTAGTAAAGATTGATGCAGACATGAAGGAAAGTGCAAGGTAGTTAGCACTTGACCCGAGCACCAGTTCTCATTTCATGAAAGTTAAGTATCTTACTGATCTACAGGCTGAATTGTTGAGAGAAGAAGCAAGGACTAGAGAATATCTTACAAAAATATAGAGCCAACTTCTACCACACATGGATGGAATGTAGAAATGCATAACACATGCTAAGATACTCATTCATGACAAAAAATTCTCAGTTGTTGAGCTAATGATAGAGTTGTCTGCAAAGTTACCAGTTAAATTGCAGATCATGAAGGTGCTACAGGACAATTAGGACAACACTCTATCTCAAATTTTGAAGGTACATAATGATTTCCTATCCTACTTCAGGATAACATTGTAAATATCACTTTTTGGCATTCCTGTCAAAAACAAGGGGGAAATATCATTATATTGTAATAAAGAGAATATATGTACAGTGAATATATATTTTTTGAAAAACACAAAAGTAGAGTCAGTTGGACCCGAGCAATAGAAGCAGTGTCAAAACCCAAGCAGATAGAAAGGGGGATTTTTGACATATCAGATACATAATTCAATGATAAGTGTTTTTGTCACTAATGTCAAAGGGGGAGATTTTAGATCTCATGGCAAGACACATTGTCAATTAGTGTCAAAACACTTAGTCATACAGTGTCACTTGAGTGTTCAACATCGCCCAAGTGTTCAACATCACCCGAGTGTTCAACATCACCTGAGTGACAGTTTATCACCTGAGTAGTCTTTTGGACCCGAGTGATAGTTTGAAGCCGACTTTGCATATGTTGTCAAATATAATTTTGTTTATTGCAAGCCGACTTACAGAGTTATTTGTTGGATAAATATATGTATGTAAGATAGTTTGATTTATCCAATATTATTATGAAAATGATTATGATTATGTGAAGAGTATATGAGTAAGAAAATAATAAGTATGAATGTATGCATAAGGCATGCGAATGGCAATTTGATTTAAGTGTAGAAGTATTCAGGACAACAGAGTCTCATCTATCACATTTAGATGATTAGTTATATTAAAAAGGATCTTATTCAGAAATCATAGTTGCATAGAGAAGATTATCAACTGGTTCATTCTCACAGATGGATCAACAAAATACTTTAACAAGGTGGACCTAACAGTCCTTTCTTTAAATCTCTTAATAGAGTTGCATTACTTATTGTATTGTACAAAATCCTTTAACAAGGTGGACCTAACAGTCCTTTCTATGCTCCTAACAGGGCAGACCATCAGAAGTGGTCATTGTAAGCTCTAACAAGCTAAATTTATATTGTAGTACTAAATCTTGTGGGTATCATCCCCACCCCAGTTTTACTTTCTTTTGGAAGGTTTATGGGTAACCAAATATTATGTTATGTGTTCTATATTATTTTTTACTTTCAAGTTATATGCATGCAAACAATAAGTTAATCTAATTGTAGATTAAAAGGATTAAATTTTACTTGTTCTTGATTCACCCCCCTCTTAGTCACTGGGCACATCATATAATTTCAACAAGTGATCTTAGATTTTTCTTCCTCATACTTCCTAGATACTATAGCCTTCTTATCAACTTTCTCTGCAAGTAATTCTCTAATTGTTGCAAATGTCTCATCTATATCTACTTCATAAGGTAATGGCCTCAACCATACTACCCTTTGTACTCTAGCTTGTACATAAGTGTAATCAATATCAACTAGAAATAAAACATCATCATAATACTTCTCAACTAGTGATATAGGTATTTTTCTCCTTAATATCATCTTTTTCTTAAACTCCACAAAGTAATTACCCATAAAATTTTCAAAATTTTCTCCTATCTATTGTATGAACTCATTAATATGTACTACTATTGGTCATTCATGTCTCCATACTACATCTCCTATAGTAGGAAAAGTATTCTGAACATAGAAAAATATATAATCTTACAAGGATCCAAACTTACACAGATTTATTTTCCTTCCTGATGGATGATATGTTATTGGCAAGTTGATTCAACTGTAGCTCGGAAAGTTCATAAGTATGATCCTTTTTCAATATTTTCCATGCATGATCAATTGCAACACAAGGAACACTATCCAATCTGCTCAACTAATAAAATTTGTGAGTAATCACTCTTACTGCAAAGTCAATTTTACAATCTACGATCATTGAAATTGTCATTCCCCTTTTATTCCACTCGGTAAGAGTGTTCTTTGCAATTTATTCTTTACTATGACAGTGAATTATTATTTTCCCTTGCACAATAGGATAACTAGTGACTCAATGAATGATTTCTTTGGTGATGTTCACTGGTCAATTCTCTAGCCATGTGCTCATATCATGAACTCTACTTAGAACTATCCTGATCCATTCAATTTTGAAGTTGCGCGGGAAACCTAGGGCATAGACTAACACTTTGTTAGAAATGTGCTGATGTTCATCCTTCAATGCCTCTTTCTCACATAGTTTTTTATAGGCTTCCCTCAACTCAAAATATCCAACTTCACTAATCTTTCCCATATATCATGTTCTCACATTATGAGTCATAAGGATTTTGGGTGGGATTAATGACAGGGCTCCTGAAAGATCTCCCTTCACCGTAGTCTTAGGTACAACATGGAAATTGGGTGGTGCACAGGCATCACTCCTAACTAACTAAAAGTTCTTCATTTCCTTATCTAGTTTCTTCACTCTAGAAGATGTACTGGCATCCATTTGTTTGGATTAGGGTTTGTCAAATGAACAATGGGTAACTCAACAACAATGGGTCTTCAATCTTTCTCAATACTTTTTGATGATACACAAGTGGAATCTTTAAAAACTTCACTCAATTCCTTCTTCAAATCATCTCTGAATCTCTCTTCAAACTCTAATCATTGTGTGAAATGAAAAATGAATGGCTAAATTCATTATACACCCTCATGTTAGGAATAAGGTGTCTGAACCTTGTATATTTCCTTACATTTGATATTATTTGTTTTGTAATTAATTGTTTGCAAATAATGTATTTAATTTTGATAATCATTCTGTCATTTAGTTGAGTGGACATGTTGTGTTTTCACTCCACTTGGAAGATGACAAGGATGATCAAACTTGGTCTAGGTGGATCTAAGCATCCCATTCTATGGTAGAGGTTATTTTCCAAATGTCAACACTTTGGGCAATGTGTAAGCTAATCATGACTGAAATGGTTATGATGGATTCCTATGACAGTCATTAATATTTGTAAGAGCTAATTGTGAAATATTTGATGATGGGTGAAGACATGCAAGACATGTGGAAACTGATCATGTTGAGTATTGTACACTCTTCTGCTATGAGTGGGGTTCAGGGTTCCTATTTTTCCAAAGAATGGTAAACCCTAATACAGTTATCTTGGGAAGTTTCCCTAAAAAGGGAAGCACATGATATAATCATTTTTAGGGTTGCAAATCACAAAGAGAAGTTAGTGTATTGTTGGAATGTTGTTATTCTTTCAGATTTGTCTTCAAGTGTCAATTATCTCCTGAAAGAACTTGCATTGCAAGTGTATTGTAAACAGCAATAGTTTTGATTAATACATTGTGCAGGTTTTGGAGTGCTGGGGTTTTTTATGAAAAGGTTTTCCCCAGGGTAAATCATTGTGTCATTCTCCTTTTTCTATGTATGCATGTTATTGTATTATCATTCTGTTATTGATATGGGTTAAATATGAATTTGCATGATCCTCTTCTAGGGAGTTTAGCGTAGGGAACTATTTTTCATACACTTAGTTTCCTTTCACCTCAAACATTTGAATTATGTCTTCATTAAATGTTCCATACAATGGTAAGTGAATGAAATATTTCTCGACCTTTGAATGAATATCTTGGCTAACTCATTCCATCACTTAGTTAGAATAGTGAATCGGTCACTACTGATGCTTGGTCATCATATCAGCTTGGTTGGTATGGGAGCTCAATACATACTAATATTGATGCTCAACATCAACTATGCATATCAATTCTTTATTCGGTTCTTGTCTTAGATATGACCTAATGCATATTAACTTATGTAGATATGGACTTTAATACAATTTATGTTAGGAACTGGTGTAAAGTATAGAATTTAGAGAAAAAAGTTCCTTACATACCTTATTTTTTAATTGGAAGTAGTGTGATCACCTGATCCATTGGATTGGGTGATCTCAGCTTCAATAGATCCACTACTATTTGCTTCTTCTTTTTTTCTCTATGTTAGATTCATCTGATTCTTTATCTTCTCAACAAGGTGTCGAGGCTCTAGTCTTGGAGTCTCTCTTAGCATGACCGATCTTGTGAAAACTATAATAGACCAAACTTGCATTGATCCAACCCTTGGATTTACCTCTAAAGTGTGTCATTATACAATTTTCTACAATATGACCATATTCTCCATAATAATGATAAATATGCCTTGTATTGTAATCCCAATTGAATGTGGTACCTTTCCTCAGTGCATTTCCATGTTTCTTGGATGTCCATTTGGATTTTGCATTGGATATGAAATCTTGAGCTCTATGAAAAAACTTTTGGCAATTGTAGCAATGTCCTTGAAATCTAGGTGAAGTAGGTGTACTGCTAGTCTTTGTCCTGCATTCATGTACCTAATGTCCATGCTTCCTATAGTTAAAGAAATATCCATTGAATTTGGGTTTAGGATTGGACTTACCATTATTGCTTCAGAAAATGTTTGCTATGTGAATAGGTTTCCCACAATGATGACATGTAGGTTTGCTTTTCTTTGGCTTTTCATTTTTTAGTTCTCCACTCTTTGATGATTCTCCTTCTTTAGTGGAAGATAGGTGCTTGGTATGTCCAAGTCTAGAGGTGTCATTATTTCTTCTTGGTGATCTCATCAGTTACTCAAAGTATCTCAAATCTTCATTAGGTTTGTTTATCCTCTCAATGAGTTCTCTTTTAGATCTCAACTCATTTTTCAGTTGATTCTTCTGAGATCTAAGATATGGAATTTCAATTTATTTTCTTTTTATTTCTTGATTTGCAAATAACAGTTGGTTGATTATGTCCAACTAATTGTTTGTGAGTTTTTGTACATCAATTTTCCTTTCATCAAGTCATGTATCCATATTCTTCTTATCTTCTTCTGCCATTCTCTTATCCTCCTCAACTTTCATCTTCTGATCAATCACCTCAAGTAGTGTAATTGATTGAGTTTCTTTTTCTATCTTTAGACTTTTGACTCATTCTTTCAGTGCATTATTATTCTCCAATAGATCTGCAATTTCTACATTACTTTATTTGGAATATCCATTTTCAAATATACCTCCAGTGTCTTTTTCTTTATATGAAGTGTCATTCAGCTATGTTTTCAATTATTTCCTATCTTTTAATGATGTCCTCAGTTATTAGCTTTTTGACTCAAGCTACTACAGTTCCAACTGGATATCAATCTTCTGATTCTCAATAACTTTTCCCAACTTATAAACCTCCATTTACAATAACTTAACTCTCAAGTGGTTAGACTTCTTTCTAAGAGAACAAAGCATTTATACCAATTTTTGGAAGTCTAATATGGTAAAGTGGTAACTGAGAGGGGGGGTGAATCAGATCTATAAAAATTTTACAATTCTAAAACAAACTGATTCAATCATCTATTCATAAACATAAACTAAAATATTGTAATGGATCTAACATCTAATCATAACCATAATGAATGCATAAAACAAAGATTTGGTAACCCAGAAACCCTTGAAAGGCAAAATTGGGGTGGGGATGAGACCCACAAATCTTCACTACTACAGTAATAAAGTGTGCCTATTAGGGCTACAAAGTTTGATCACTTATAATGATCTACCCGATGAGAGGTATGTCCTATTAAGAGCTTACAGACTTATACAATATACCTTGTTAAAGGATTTAAAATTACAACAAATTAAGCACTCTATTAAGAGATTTACAAAGGCCTGTTAGGACCACTCTATTAAGAGATTTACCCTGATTCACTTGTTAGTATGTATTAGTACCTGATCCTTTAGTCTACACTACTAATTTTGATAACATATCTCCTCTTTCCAACTCTTAACGAATCTCTCAATATGATATATCTATGTTTTTCTCTTCACTACTCTGGCAGGTCACTCTGTCTGGTCTATTCTTCAAATACGAAAAACATGTATACACACTCGAACTATGCTCTTCACATCTGTATCCATATACATGTATTCATTAGGGTTTGAAGCATCTCATATATAGATCACTTATGAAATATCTACATCAAGATCAATGGTCTAGATTCATCTTATTATGCCCCTTAGGCATCCCTAATTTTTATTGGTTGCATTGCTTGCATAGGGATCCATGACCTCAAAAATAATGCGTAATTAATGCATTAAATGTCATGAATAATCATTAAATGATTCATAAATTTCAGCCAAAAATGGTTTACCTAAGTGTTTGTGCCATTCCAAACACATATAAAAACTATCTTACTCGACATAAGTAAACTTTGATGCTCGGTCAAAACTTTCACACAACACAGAATGTCTATGCAACTCGAAAATGATTCTGTTAGGCAATTGCTGAGTACTCGACGACCAATGAACTTATCAGTAGTAACAACTGCTTGTTCTTGGCCTTAGTGAGATGGTTCAGTCGCAGTGATGACCAACCAACTTTCCTTGATTATGACTAAGTGTGTGACACTAATTGACAACAAAACTTGGAGATCAACAACAATTACATTCAAGAAAAATACAAGAATATTCATAGATATGGCATCTCAAAATCTATTTATGGAGGTATATTCATTTACAAATTAGATCTAATATTTACTTTACATTTTCAATTTTTTCTTTTATACAATTTCATTTCTATTTTAAGGCTAATTTATCAATTTAGGTTTGACTAAGGAAAATATCTTTCTACCAAATATTTACCTTATTTTTTGTGTATAGGAATAGGTGGAATTTGTACCATCTCATATCTGGGAAGTATAGGACTTGACAAGGGGTCTATAACTGATCTCAGTCAAAAGCACTTGGAATAGGATGTCCAAGGCGCCCTCTTCCTTACAAAATAAGATTAAATTGAAATCACAGGTATGTGGCATTCTATAGTTTCTAATTCTGATACCTATATGGAGTTTTATATTTCCTATTAGATTGTATATTTTGAAACTTGTCATTTTTTTTTCCCAATTACTTCTATCTTGCATTAGTCAATCATATCTCCCTAATAAATTCATATATTACCACAAAAATGAAGGATCATTACACCTACTTAGCACTTAAGTCCCACTTGACCTTAGTGTCTCATCTTCCTTCTAATTGTGCAATAAAGAAATAGTAAGGTGTTGCACTAGGAAACAACTCTAGAACCTCTTTTTGTTTTTCTAACCACTTTTTCATATTGTACATTTTGGTGAACTCAACTTATAACATTTCCATTATGATATTGGTGTTTAGATCTCTTTTATATGCATTATTTCTATCATATATTTGATACATTTTATGTATCTAGGTTCATCTTTATTTTACATTTTAGTAAAATTAGCATTTGGCATTCCCACTTTTGATTTCATGGTTAGATTTTCTATTCATTAGGTTCCATGTGTAATTATTCTTAATTCAATTCATTTTTCATAAACTTGATGAATGCTTTCATTTTCTATTTACATTTGTTAGACATATCTTTCTTTCTTTTCCTTGTGCATGAGTGTCATCACATTGAGTCCTACCTATAACATTCATATGAGAAGGAGTCTTATACTTATGGATTCCTTTGATCTTCAGTCCTCTATGTATCCTAGGAATATTTGTGAAACAAACATGCCTACTAATGACATTCCCAATATTATTGAAAATCCTTCTTTCCACTCTTCTCATGATGAATATGAGACCTTAAGAGTGTCTCATGTAATCACCTAAAATTGGTCTATTCTAATCAGAGGCCTAAAACTCAATTGCATTTCCATAGATCCTAATCAAGACATCAAATTAGACCTGAATCCTAATTATGTGAGTGATTTTAATCAAAAATTAGTTATCAAATGATCAAACATTAAAGGTTCATCCTCAAAAAAGAATTAATTCATTAATTAAATCATGAGACAAAAATACATTAGATAGAGTTATTATTTAAGTGAATTAAATAAATTATACTATTATCCACTCAAGCACAAAAGGACAAGTGACTTGTCTAGAGATAATGAGATCAAATCTACATGGATCACTTAAGGTTCAATCTCCATTGTCCATCATAGCTTGATCCTAGCCATTGAATTCAAATTCAAATATTTTCCTCCAAGACAAAATCTATAAAACCAAGCTCAATCAAGGAATTTGATAATCCATCCATTATTTGCATAGACATAATGCTAGTTTTACTCCATTTAACATTTGCATAGACATAGTGCTAGTTTTCATCCATCTATAATTTGAATAGACATAATGTTAGTTTTCATATCCATTCTCATTTGCAAATAGATAATGTTAATTTCATTCTAAGTAAATCATTCTTAGCAATTGTATCTTGAATTCATCATTTTGGATCTAAATTCATCTTTATTATTAGCTCAATTAATTATGTAGATACATAATTTGATCAATTATCTTAACTGCATTCATTGTAGATCAAAATAGAATCAATTTATATTCATTTTGGTTAAATCCTTTATTTTGTGAGTGTCAATTACTAATCTAAATCCCTAATTCTAAGAGCAATCTTAATTAGATAGTAATTTTTATGACTAGAAGGCATTAATTTGATTTCAATTGTTTGATTTGATTGATTTTATAACACTAATAATTGATGCAATGAGTTATTGATGTTTTTTGGTTGCAGGATTACAGGTATATTTTCACACACATTTTTGGCACCCGCCATGGGCCTCTAGGCCCTGATTTTTGTCATTTTTGACCAAATAATGCTTGCAGGTCATAGACATTACAAAATAGTCTTGTTTGTAGGAATAACCCTTCATTTTTTGGGTATCTTTCTTCATTTGTGATTTTGAAGTCTCATTTTTTGGGCCATATTTTCTTGTTTCTGGTTCCCTTTCTTTGTTTCTCAGAAGATTAAAAGAGAGTGCAATCTCATCTTTTGTAAAAAAAATTTCATTTCTAGGAATTCCTTTCATTTCTGGTGAATCCTTTTCATTTCTAGAAAATTCTTGCGTTTCTAGTAAACAGTCCTTCATTTCCAGAGAGAAGTTTTGTCTTCGGTGATCTTCATTTTTTTCTGGTAAAATACTTTGTCTTTGGTCACCATTTCTTCATTTCTAGGATAAATGGACAAAGCACCAATCTTTTCAATCTGAATTTTGAATCTAACATATAATAGATTGATGTTTTTGGTGTTCTGATTTGATTTCAATGTGCAGATTGAGGATTTAATGAGTTTCTGCAAGTCGATTGTCAAAGATAAAATCAAAGTAAAAAACTATTAATAGAATTTTTGATGTATTTTACCTAATTCATCTTTGAGAAAACATCATGTCTTCTATTAGCTTGATTTATAGGCACCTAGATCTAATTAGGCAGATAGTTTGTATTTGATTTGGTGGATATTAGGGGAGTATGCTCTTTTCATTTTAGGAAAAATAGAAACCTTGACATATCCATTTAGTCCTTTGCAAATTATCTTTGGTAAATGAACAAGTGTTTGATGTGCTTTGGAGAAACAACTTGAATAGGAGAGTATGGTCTTTTCTCTTTGAGAAAATCAGAAATCTAGACCTGAAATTACAATCCACTTTTTCATTTTTGTTCATTACCTTTAGAGAGATTTTCGTTGAGGGAAAAATATCATGGGAATGAATCAAGTGGAAACAAGGCAAAGTCAACCTCTTCCAACCCACTATAAGTAAATCCTCCCTTTGATATTAAAGTCTCGAGAGACAAAGATAGTTTATACTTGGTACTCAAGGGACTATATGTCTTAATAGCACTTGCGCTACCATGTTGCCTTGCATGATTCATGGACTATCTTTGAAATGGACACCGTTACTAGACTCCATAGAGTAGAGGCTTACCCAATTCACCTCCAAAAATGGCTTAATCTTTGTGCAAGGAGAGATATCTCTCCTATAGATCACCATATCTACCTCCTAGAGTATTTTAAAGTTAATAATACAACATTGGAGGTCTCATTGCATAGTCTCCTTTGACTGTATTATTTATATCTCTTGAGGGATACCAAGTTGTGGGAAGATATTTTGGTACTCAATTGATTTTGTAGGGATAAGCATGTTTGATCTTGTCTGCATTTGTGACCATACATGTGAAATTGTGACGAACATGCACTCATTGTTAGACCTTAAAGAATAAGACAAGTGCTTGTATTATTATTTTTGTGTGTGTGTGTCACTATCACTACAAGAATTTACCTCCCAAACAAACCTAAAACAGAAAAAAAATCTCACTGCTGACGGACTATAAATTTAGACTTTAGAGTTGTGTTTTTCTGTCGAAAGAGTCTCATTTATTATTTTATAGTTTCATTTCCAATCATAGTTGTCTTGTTTATTGTCAATAAACTTTTCTCCTATATCTAAAGGTTCATTTCTTGTCAAAACATTTCCTATGTTCTTGATAATTCTAATTTTTTAAGGAAGAATTTTCATTTCTGAGGTAAAGTGTTATTTCTGGGGTTTCGTGTTTCATTTTTTGGAAGTTGTTGCATTTTTTATTGATCTTGTTTTATTTTTGGGAAAATTGCCTTTTCTCTCATTTCTAGGATAGATACCACTTTCGTATAGTTTCCACCAAGTCAAATCACCTTCTCAGATACCCTTTTCAGTCTTCAGTCAGGTCGTATCATTCAAATTATGAAATTTGGATCCTACTTTTATCATATATGGTTAGATTGGTCTTTGTTCAAACTCAGTCATCATTTGTGTTATTGTGTTGTATTATCAATATTTTCATATATTTTCCATTAGGGATTTTCATACCATAGACTTTCCAAAATCACAAACAATCTCTTTTTCAATCAATCATATCAGCCTTTGGACAAACAATATGCATTTTATCAACAAATTGAACATCATCAATTGCAACTTGTGATCACAGTTTGGTTATCTTGAGTTCATGATTAACACAAGATCTAATTGATATCCTTTTAATTCAGATCCTAAAAACATACCTTCACTCACTTTTGATCAAGGAGAACTGTTAAGGATAAACCCCCTATTTGATAAATAATCCCCTAATCCAACAAATTGAGAAAATAAAACTACTCCACCCATGTCATGTGAAGAGAATGAGTGGATAGGATATCATGATCATGATCATCAAAGTGACCATAAAAATCATTATAGTTTTGATAGTGACAAAGAACCGACTGAAGAAGACTATAGGAAATTCCAACAAAGAAAGAGATTCCAAAATATGATGGAAAAAATCCTAAATGCTGACAAAGAAAGATATTTCATGCACTTGGTTCCATGGGAGTTAAAATTCCCAACAAATTTAATGTTGATCAATTAAAAATGAGAGAAGTGGAAACACCCATATCTATTCTCTCTAAACAACTTCTAGGATTTTTTAATTGAGATTAAGGATATTAAGAAAGAGAAGGATAAACCAATGAAGAAGTGCTTATTAGATCATATATGTCCTTTTGTTTTTGATAGAGATTGACACATTCCACCATTTCCTCCAATGTTGAAATTCCAAAATATGATAAGTACAATGGAAATGGTGAGCCTCAAGATCATATAAGAGAGTTTTTCACTCTTAGCACAAAGTTTATGCATGAACAAACGTACCTAATGAAACTCTTTCCTAGAAGTCTCAGAGGTCAAGCA
>MU224931.1:1172943-1189478 GCA_018584345.1 Thuja plicata
TGAATCTTTCATCTCATTTATTCAAAGATGGAGAAAGATATATGAAAATATAATCCACATTATTGAACCAAGTGAATAATCAGTAAATGTCATTATCGTCAAGGGTGAAAAGAAAGAAGTTGAATCTTCCAATGTGGTCACAAGAAGTCAAGATAAATTCACTATCAAGGGGGTTAACTCCTCATCAAAACAACCAACTATTTCAATATCAAAACCTTCAACAACAAAAAAATGGACACCTTCATCATCATCATCTAAATAAAAATGGTGCAGAAATCATCAGACCTCCACTCAAATATCAATATTTGAATTGCTAAAGATATCTCCTGTGCATAGAGAGATTCTTGTACAAGCTCTGTTTACAGCACATGTTCCAAAAGAATTAGATATAGATGAGCTCCAAGCTATGATTGGTCATTTTACTTCCCCACATTATCTATCTTTCTATGAAAAATATGACAAATCCTTGAATCATCCAAAAAATAATCCTTTTCATATAGAGTTTTTAATCCATAAACATAGAGTCAAATACATCTTGATATATGGAGGTGTTGGTTTGAACATTTTCTCATTTAACCTGGTAAAAGAATTGGGTTTCTTAGAACATGATATAGACCCAAGGAGAAAAATAACAATTATGGCATATGACAAAGAAGAAAGATCATCAAAAGGATTGGTTGTACTACCTATCAGGTTGGGGCCCATTGAGACAGATGTCCTTTTCCAGGTTCTTGATTTACCTCTAGCCTACAACATCTTACTGGGTAGGTTGTGGATACATGAAATACATGCTATCCTATCAATGTACCATCAATGTTTGAAGTTTTCACATAATGGAGTAGAATTCACTATACTAACAGATGATAGCTACTCTTGTAACAATTTGAAACAAGCTGATAGCATGGTCCCAAACAACAAAGAGACCTCAAAAGATAAAGAAGTTGAATTCTCTAGAGCAAATTTTATGAGATATTTTGAGAAGAAACTAAAAATAAAAGACACAAGGATGGGAAATTACCAACTAGATATGTTTCCATCTCTGCCTAATCTTCTTGCATCTCCTTGATCTTAGGGAAAACCATCATCCTCATTCAAGCCTTCTAATGCTAAAGAATTAACAATTCATGAAGGAATGAGAATGGTAAAAGCTATTGTTTCTCTTGCTAAGTAAAATGAAGAAAAGGCAAATCTAAAATGGCTTTACAAAGGAGAAGGACATGATCAAGAAGTCAAACATGCTAAAATATCCCCACAAAAGTATCATAAAGGCTACAATATCATGAAACAAATAGGATATGAGGGTAAGGGGCCTATTGGAAAAAACAAGGAGGGACTCATAGAACCAATGCACATAGATTTCCAAAATCCTAAAGAAAAAACATGGTTGGGATACCATGAGAAAAAATTAAATCCTTCATCTAAATATCATCTTGTATTTGATCAAGCATATAATTCCGATGATGAATCGAAAGAATAAGAAAAAATATACCCTAAATATTTGAAAGACAGGTGCACATTCAAACTAAAAATCACACTTATCATGGAGAACTTTACAGGCTAGAATAACTAAGACATCTCTTTGATCAACAAGAATCAATATTACTTCAGTCATCCTTATAGAAAGAAGAAAAAAATTCTGATAATGAAGAAGAGGAAGTATCAATGACCATAGATCGTTTCTTGGGTAGATTAGATTATAGTCAAACTAATTCACATAAGTATGAATTGGAGAATGAAACTAAAAGTGAATAAAAGGAAAGACACCCTCACTGGGGGAAACTAGTCATTACTACTCATGTCCTAGATCTACCTCCTTTTGTGGAAACAAGTTCTAATGAGTATGAATGAGATTCCTTCTCTGATGTTACAACTGACATAGAAATAGATGCAATACACAAGTTTGATTACCAACTAGAGGAGGGACATGGCTCCAATGCTAGGTCAGTCGGATTAGGTTCACATAATACTAAAAATGACTTTAGTAATGAAGTTATGAATCTTTATGGTCTAAACAATTCTTTGGAGAGTGAATTAATGGAACTCGTGGTCATGATATTTGATGATAATGCAGTGTTATCCCTTGAACAATCTGAATCCTTGACCTTATTACATCTTAAACTCATTGAATGGATTTAGAATGAACCTATGAGCCTAATGTCCTTTCCAAACGACTATATTTTGGCATGTTATTTAAATGTAGTTGAAGGCCTTACTTCTTCCACTAGTGCAATGAGTGTGAATATGATAGAGGGGGATATAAATTTTCTCAGTCTTACAAAAAAATAGTCTGATGGTGTTAACCACATTGTGGCAGTATTAAAACCCAAAATAGTAAAAACAAATGATGTATCCAATGGTGAAAACCTCTAAAAGGAACTTGAGGATGGGAAACTTGATATCCTACCTGATCACTTTTAGGAGAGATATTTAGTATTTATCAAACCAACATAATCAATAAAATTGGGAAAAATAAAAGAACCATAGATGGTACACATAGAACAATCATTGTCTGAGGAGGAAAAATAAAAGTTCATAGAATTACTTTAAGAAAATAATATTAACTTTGCATGGTCCTATTAAGATATGTTAGGCCTAGATCGTCCCATTATGCATCATCTCTCTTTAGCTCTGGAATCAAACTAGTAAAACAAAAATTCAGAAAGATGCACCCTCAAGTGACATTGCTAGTCAAAGAAGAACTGGAAAAGATTTTAAAAGATGGACTCATCTGAGCAATAAATTATGCTTAATGGATTTCCAATATTTTCCCAGTTTCTAAACCCAATAAATCTATCTAGGTATGTACTAATTTCAAATATTTAAACAAGGCATTTCCTAAAGAAAATTTTCCTCTTCCCATTATAGACATGATCATTGATTTCATAGAAAGGTATGAAATGTATTCACTAATGGATGGCTTCTTAGGTTATAATCAAATAAAGATAACACCTAAAGATCAAGAGAAGACAAATTTCACTTGGTCTTGGGGCAAATTCTACTGGAACGTCATTCCATTTAGTCTTAAAAATGTAGGTGCAACATATCATACATGATTCACACAATATGGAAGGCTATGTGAATGATACACTAGAAAAATCAATCAATAGAACAACCATTATGGAAGATCTAAGAAAAATATTTAATTTAATAGAGCATTTTCAGCACAGGCTAAATCTAAAAAAGTGCACATTTGGAGTAAGTTGAGGGAGACTCTTAGGATATATTGTATGTGAAAAATGAATTGAAGAGGATCCAGTGAAGGTTGAGGAAATCTTAGAGATGCAACCTCCCAGGAAAATCAGTCAAATAAGAACATGGCAAGGAAAGCTCCAATCAATAAGGTGGTTTATATCACAATTAGTTGTCAAAGCTCAACCGTTTACTAAAACACTACACAAAGGACTCACCTTCAAATGGGATGATAATTGTGAGAGAAAATTCAATAAAATAAAAGAGTACATGATGGATCCACTAGTACTTATGGCTCCTATTCAGGAAAATTCATTATTTCTTTACATCTCAACTACAACAAAATCATTAGGAGCTCTATTGGCACAAGAGGATGAGACAAATAAAGAAAGAGCAATATACTACATTAGCATAACACTATTATCTTATGAGCTCAACTACAACATTATTTAAAAGGCTTTCCTCAAAGTGGTATTTGCATCACAAAAGATTCGACACTATATGCTTTCTCACATAGTGAAACTAATTGCAAAAATTGATCCTCTAAAATATTTTCTGAACAAAGCAACATTGATAGGAAGGTTAGAAAAATGGGTACTGATATATTGAGAAATTTTGATATTGAATACCTTGAAAGGAAAGCCATCAAGGTTCAAATCATTTTCGATCATTTAGTTGATGCATCGCTTCAAGATAACAAACTACTGACTATAGAGTTTACTAATGAAGAAATACTAAATCTGATAGAGCACCCATGAAAGATGTTATTTGATGGATCATTCACCCAGTAGGGGTCAGGAGCAGGTGTTCTTTTTATAAATCCTCAAGGATACAAAATTTCCAAAGCATACAAGATAATATTTACATGTACGAACAACATTGTTGAATATGAAGCTTTAGTAAATGGATTGAAGTTGGCAATCAAATGTAAGATTGTGGAGTTACACATTTGTGGATATTTGCAGAAGATAGTCAACCAAATAAATGATCAGTATCAAAAAAATGATGAAAATATCATGTCATATAAAATAATGGTCGATGATTTAAATAAATAATTTGTATTCATCACTTTCTAACAGATTCCTAGAGAGGAGAACAAGATGGGTAATGTCATGTCTACTCTAGCCACAATGCTATAGATGGAAGAACATCAATTCTTCTATGAATTCCTGGTGGAAGAAATTCCCTTTCCTACCTATGATTCCCCAGATTCCTAGATAGTGTTTTCAATTATGGGCCATGATTCCTCTAGATATAGCCAAATTTATTCTTACCTAAGAGACCAAATCATCCCTGATGGCTTATCTAAAATGAGAAGAAACCTTATCTGAAATGCATCATGTTATCTAATCATAGTGAGTGACTTATATATGTGTGGTATAGATGGTAATCTACTTAGGTGTTTAGAAAACAAAGAGAAAAAATGTACATTAAACAAAAGTCCACAAAGGTATTCGTGGAGCTCATTCGAATGGTCTTTATTTAGCAAAGAAACTTCTGAGAGTAGTGTATCACTTTCCTAATATTGAACAAGAAGCAATTCAATATGCCAAGTCTTGAAAAAAGTGTCAAATGCAAGAAAACTAGATTCACGCTCTGGCAAGGGAGTTATTACCATTTATTACATACTAGCCTTTTCAACAGTGGGCCTTGTTGGTACACTAAGAGGGGGTGAATCAAACAAAATCAAATCTAAAATCTCAAAAGTTAACTCACTAATTTACTTGGTAGACTTGAATACAATAATAATCAATTCACCAAACAACTTAATAACTTAAAAAACCATACATCTTATAATATGTAAATCAATCATTCAAACTTGTTAACATCAGACTTAACTCAGTTGACACCAGATTTAATGAGGAAACCCAATTTGGGAAAAAACCTTTATGGGAATTGTGACCCATAATAAAAATGTACCCTTCTAAAGTATGCTCGATTAAGAACTCATCATGTCAAATATTACAAATACATTTGCTAAATATGACCTTGTTAGGGGATTTACCTCAGATCTGTTAAGATCTTCACCCTATTAGGAGTGGCCTTGTTAGAGGTCTTTAAACACTCTTTTGGAATGTGACCTACTTCTAGGATTTACAAATAGGATGGTTAAATCCACTCGATTAAGAGATTTCTCTGTTACAAATGTTAATAAGGAACAATATAAACTTTGATCTATAAATATAGAAACTACCTTTTCTTGTGTTGGATCCTTTATGCTCAATTGAATATGACCATCACATACTCCATTTATCTCTTTCTCAGACTGTAGATTCTTCAATCTCTATTTGTTTGTTCTACTTGGTAAAAGTTGTTCTTCAGCTTCTTCTTCTTCTTCTTTGTTCAACTCACCAGCATATCTCTCACACTTTTCCTCTATTTTTTCACATTCTTTATATAGACATATGTTTTCCTCTTAATTTCCTTAATTGTATATTCCACCATTTGTGCTCTATCATTCGATCATCTTCTTCATGAATCTCAACTTGGTAAACCACTTCACTTTTACCTTAGAACTAGAGCTTTTCTTGGAACTCGCTTAATCAGGTTTAACCGCTTGATCTTCACCTTAGATCTTCTCATTGAATTTTCAAGTTCATAGATCTTCTAAAAAACTTCATTTAATTCTTATCCTCATCTAGCTCATCATCACTTAGCATTAAATTCAATCTTATCATCATTTATAATCAATATCCTGTACTCGGTAAACTTGATTTGCAACTTGGTAACTCTCTTCATTCATTTCTCAGTGTCTAACTCATCTTTGGTGCTCGATGCTTATCTTTCTCTCGGTGTTTGATAACTGTGACTGACTAACATAATTCTATACTGACTGACTCTGTCTAGCTTGGTAAATAAACTTTTTTAGTCATAAATTAACTCTTTGCAATTTCTGACTTAATCAATCAATTGTATCAACTTGATAACATCAAATATATAATAGT
Source organism: Thuja plicata (assembly GCA_018584345.1). NCBI lineage: Eukaryota > Viridiplantae > Streptophyta > Pinopsida > Cupressales > Cupressaceae > Thuja > Thuja plicata. The sequence continues at coordinate 1,179,078 of MU224931.1, forward strand.
AAAGAACTATATCAACATTACTTCATCATTGTTTGATCTATATTTGTCACCCATTTGACTTCTCCTCTTAATATATGGTAACATAATAAAAATGAATAATAAATTGCTTGACATCAATGAAAAACCAACAACTGATCTAACCATTTCTAAAATCATGATACTCGGTATCACTCGTTCTTCATCAGTTGATTAAAAATCTCCCTCTTTGGCATTGATGGAAACCACTATAGTAGTGTTATAGAAATTGATGATGGTAATATTGAAATATATAATTGGACTCCCTCTAAGTTTATATTTATGTTTCCACTTTGATCTTTGATCTCTCAATCTTAATCTCCCTCTTGGATAAATCTTCTAATTCTTGTACAAAACATTTTGATTATCCTTCATGAGTAAATACTAGCAATTTATTGTCTCCCTCTATCATCAATATCTCCCTTAAGGATAAATGTCATCAATTCATTCTCTCCCTCTTTGACAACAATTCCAAAAATTCATACTCCTAAAAACTTGTTCCAGTAGTGGATTATACCTGACATGTACACATAAAACATTGCATACAAATCTATCACAACTTCAAGAAACTCCTAAAGTGTTTCACACTAAAATAAACTCAATAATAGATATTCTAATGAAATATAGAATTGATGCAGCATGCCTCATGCTTCTTAGTGAAAATTAGATAGGGGAAGAACCCCTAATTTACCTCTAAGATACTCAAAAGCATCTTTAGGTAGAGGCTCTGTAAATATATCAGCCAATTGTTCCTTTAAATTGACATATTCCAATCTCACATTCTTCTCTTAAACTTTTTCTCTCAAGTAGTGAGACTTGATAGAAATGTGCTTGGTCTTTGAATGCATAACTAGATTCTTTGATATATTAATAGAATTTTAATTATCACAAAAAAATAATGATCAGATCTTTGATCTCTTCTTGCATACCTTCAAGTAATTGTTTAATCCATACTATATTTTCACAATTCATAGCAGCAACAACATATTCTGCCTCGACAATAGATTTTGAAATGCAACTTTCCTTCTTTCTTAGCCATGTAACCAATATTTCACCTATAAAGAATGCATCTCCACTAGTACTTTTCCTATCATCAACATTTCTAGCTTGATCTACATCAGTGTAGACTTGTAGATCAAAAGTACCTCCTATAATAAACCAAATTCTTCAACGCCTTTTAGATATCTCAAGATTCTTTTTAATGCAGACATATGTGTTTCCTTAGGATTAGAAGAAAATATTGGAACAATCCCAATAGTGTGTGCTATATCAGGTTTGTTGTGAACAACATACTGCAATTTACCAATCATGAATTGGTAAAGAGTATTATACACCTCTTGTGTCTCATCTTCTTTTGATAATTTACAACCAGTAACCATAGGTGTTCCAATAGGATTGAAATCTCCCATACCAAAGGTTTTGAGGATCTCTTTGATATACTTAGCTTGTGTAACTGTTGTATCTATAGACATAGAAATAACTTAATCTCTCCAATCATTGAAATTTCAAACTCTTTTCTCATTTCATCAGCTAATCCTTTACATAAGGTGTCATTACCTCCAAAAATAATATCATTAACAAAAATTTCAGCAATCAAAACTTTATTTTCACTATCACACTTCAAGTAAACATTATTGTTATCACTTATTCTCTACAATAATATTTTGATTAGATAAAAATGAAATCTCTCATACCATGATTGGGGATATTTTTTAAAATCATATAAAGCTTTGTGTCACTTACATACCTTGTTCTTGTTAGTATTCTCAATGAATCCTTTAGGTTTTTCAATGTATACTTCTTCTTCAAGTATTCTAGTAAGAAATGAAGACTTAACATCCATTTGATATACCTTGAGTCATTTGTAAGTAGCATAAGCCAGAAGTATTCTAATTCCTTCCAATCTAGAAATAGGTGCAAATGTCTCTCCATAGTCAATACCTTCTTCTTATTCATAACCTTTGCAAACCAATCTAGCTTTATTTCTGATAACTTCTCCATTCTCATTCAATGTGTTTATGAAAATCTATTTAGTACCAATAACATTTTTATCTTGAGCCCTGGGTACTAATGTCCATGTCTTGTTCTTCTCAATTTGATCATACTCTTCTTTAATTGCTTCCATCCAATCTTCATTATCTAGTGCTTGTTTAACTTTATTTGGCTCAAATGTAGATATCAAACATGTAATGTCTCTTACCTTGCTTCTAGTCATCACTCCAGCATCCTTATTTCCAATCATCTTTCTCAGGGAATGGGGCATCCTCACATAATTTTCCAAAATAGGCTCGGTAGGTCTCAGTCTTTCATCTTCAACATTCAGTTGTAGAACTCCTTATTCATCTTCCTCCTTGGTAGGTTCTCTTGATAAGGTATCATGAACATCAGGTAATACATATATAAACTTCTCATAATCCTTAGGTTCCTTCTTTCTATAATCATCATTCCTTTCTGCAAATTCATCAATTCTTACATTTTCACTTTCCACCATCTTGTTAGTAACTTTGTTCGAACATTTGTAAGCTTTATTCCTTGTAGAATATCCTAAGAATGTTTTGTCTTCTTCTTTTGAATTAAACTTTCCTTCTCTAGAATATTTCAGAATATAACATTTGCTTCCAAAAAATTTAAAGTAACTAACATTAGGTTTGTGTTCATACCAGATTTCATAAGGTGTCTTATTGGAACCTTTCTTAATTTGTACTCGGTTCAATGTATAAATAGAAATACTCACAACTTCTCTCCAAAAGTTCTATGAAATTCCTTTTTCAATCATCAGAGTCCTAGCACAATCAACAATAGATATGTTTCTTCTCTCAACAATTCCATTCTTCTGTGGTTTTCTTGGTGCTAACAACTATCTCTTAATTCCATTCTCATTACAAAACAATGTAAACTCATCAGAAGTCAACTCACCTCCTCTATTATATCTCAAAAATTTCAATTGTCTTCCAATTTATTTTTCAAATCTATCCTTCTACCACTTAAACACTTGAAATGCATCAGATTTTTATTTTAAAAACATTACAAACATCATTCTAGAATAATCATCCACAAATAAAATAAAATATTTGTCTCCATAATAACTTTGAGTCCTCATGGGTCTACATAGATCAGTATGCACTAATTCCAAAATTCCTTGTGTAACACAAGTCTTTCTAGAAAAAAACAATGTTTAGTCATCTTACCCATCTAACATTCTCTACACATAGAATTATCAGGTTTCTCCAATCTTGGTAGTGCTCTCACTCTATCCTTCTTACTCACTTTGAATGAGTTGTCAAAATTAACATGAAAAAACCTTTTGTGCCATAACCAAACATCTTCAACTTTAGAAAACAAGAAACTCTTCATAGAAGTATCAAGATAAAATAAATTACCTTTAGATTTTTCTCCAGTAGCAATCAAATTATCATTCTTATCAAATACTTGCACCTTTCCATATTGAAATTCCAGTTGGTGACCTGTATTATTTAACTATGAAACACTCAAAAAATTATTCTTTAAGCCTTCAACCCAATAAAAATCATCACATCTTGTGTTATTCAATAGAATTATAGAACCTTTTCCTTTCATAGGATATGGAGCATCATTACCAAATCTAACAAATCCTCCATCATGATTTTCCAAGGAAATAAACTTAAGTGTGTCACTAGTCATGTGATGTGAAAAACCACTATCTATAATACATTTTTCATTCTTACTTAATTGTGATATTAGGGCTCTTGGTTCTTCTTTGTTTTCTTCATCAGAATCATATTTAATAGCAACATAAACAACTTCTTTTCCATCATCACTATTATCTGAATCATCATCACTCAATCCTTCATTATCAATATGACAAGATTTCTTACCTTTGTTTTGGTAGTCTCTGAATCTCCTGAATCTATTTTCTCTTTGTCCTTATCTTTATTTTCCTCCTTATCTTTCTCAGAGCAGTTAGATGAAAAATGACCAATTTTATCACAATTAAAACATTTCAAGGGTAACTTACCTCGGTATTTTCCTTTTCCTCTTTATAGCCTTCTAGCAAACAAAGCTTCAAATTCTCTCTCATTCTCATCACATTTAGTAAATAAATCTTCAAGACCTTCAATACAACTATAAAATTTCTCACTAGCACTGCTCAAATATACATCCCTAGTTGGAGCTTCCCTAGCCTTTCCAATATTTAAGGTAGACTTAAATGTAGATTTAATCTTAGATGTAGCAAGAAAATTATTGTCAAAATCATTTAACTCAAATGCAATTAACTTACCAATAGTAGCATCCAGTGAAACATTCATCTGGGGAATAGATCTTAGCTCTTGTATAGAAGATACAGAAATATCATAACTTGATAGCAGGGTTCTCAAAATATTTCTTGTAAAATCATCCTATGTTATGGTTCCACCAGCTACTCTGATATAATTAACAATATCCTTAAGTCTTATGTTGTACTATATTATGTTCTCTCCTTCAATCATCCTCATAGAGTCAAATTTACCTCTCAAAATTTCTTCTTTAGCCTTCTGAACATGTTGATCTCCACCATAGGTCAAAATAAGCTTATCCCACATTTGTTTCAAAGTAGTACATCCATCAAGTTCATCATATTCCTAGTCAATATGTGTAGAAGAAATATCAATCATAAATTGTGTGTGTTCTTGTTTCTATCTTTGCTCACTAATTGTCAAAGGTGCATTAGTCAGTGCAAAATATTCATTATTAAGAAAGTGAAACCCACATTCTCCTAATCTAGACACATACAACCTTATTCTAATTTTCCATGTAGAGAAAGGACCCCTATTCATCTTTGGTGCTTCCATCTTATACATCTTCAGATCTTAATGATGAACTACAACTTATTGTATGTTTTAAGTCATTGAGTTGATGATCAACTGAGTTACTAATGTGATGATAGACATTAATCAATTAATGTATTGCCATTGATTTCAACTTATTTGATTATCATCATGGTAACAAACATCTATTATGGATTGAAGATCTAGAATAAACAAAGTTTATACAGTCGGTAAATGATTAATTTTGTATACACCAAGTTGGAATGGTGGACACCGAGAAAACATAGTGTATATCGAGCAGAGTGTTAACCAAGCTAGGGATCACCAATGCATCACAATATTGACTGAGTAAAACAAACCAAGGCTGAATAATATACTAAGCTAAAAAAAATTGATAGTTTCAAGGTAATTGATAATGTTTGTTATGTTGATCAAACAGCTATGAAAATTCAAGATGATCAGACGAAGGAGATTGAAACGTGTCTTTAACACAACTATTGAGGAAGGATGAAGTGGAAAAATCAATGATGGAGATCAAGCGGAAAAATATAAGGATGGAAATTAAATAATTTATGATGTCTATATAAGAGACAAGAGATTAATTATGAATCATACATGCAAACACATACATGTATGTTGCTGAAGAGATTAACTTCATACATAACTGATCAAATTGGTTGAAGACAGGACCGAGCAATTCTGTAGACAACACCGAGTGATAGAAAAGAGTACTTATCGAGAAGAATAGAATATGAAGAATCAAAGGCACTGAAGTAATTATTGATCAGATGTATTATTGTTAGAATAATTTAAAGGGGGGTGAATAAGTTAGAATCAGTTTCCTCACAATTATCCTACAGTCCCAAATTCCTCCATATGTATATCAAAATGATTTCAAACATATAATCCAACTTGGTGAAAATGTATTCTCTATCTCAAATTTTAGTTAATAGTGTTTACCGAATGTTAGTAAATTAATAGTGTGATTACCAATCTAGGTAAATAATAAATTGTAAAGTGAAATAACAATCCACAAGCATTCATGCACATTGAAACATAGATTTTTAATGTGAACACCCTGCTAAGGGAAAAACCACCTGGGACCGGTAACCCAAAATATTTTCACTCTTCTGAAGTGAGCTCGGTGAAGAGCCAACCCTGTTAAAGGTTACAATGCACATTGTTAAATGTGACCTAGTTAAAGGATTTAAAACTAGCAGTTCTCTCTTGACCATGCATTCACTATGGGGTCAACAAGAAAACACTCAACATTCATTTGAATGTTATAATAAAGGCTTTCACTATCCTACTCGATTAAGAGATTTATGTGTAACAATGGTTAAATTAATACAATAATGATCTTATTCAAATACAACTCTATTTTGCAGATTTTCAGACCCATGCTAAGTACATAATACCTCTACTCAATTTTTTCACTTCATTTCATCTGATTCACCATACTTTGTTCTTTTTGGTAATGCTCTTTCCTCTATTTTCTCATTGATGTCTGCAAAAAATTCTCGGTTCTATCTTTAACCAATTTGATCATTCATGCATAAAGTTCACATGTGCACTTCAGTTGTGTATGTATGTATATATATCATAATGAATCTCTTGTCTCTTATATAGACATCATGTCTCATTTAATTTTCATCCTTTAGATTTTGTCACTTAATCTCCATCATTGATTTTATTGTTTAAACCTTCCATGACAGTTGTGTTAAGAACACATTTCAATCTTTGTCATCCGATCTTCACTAAGTTTTCATAGCCATTTGATCAAAATAAAAAACTTTATCTTTTACCTTGAAATCATCAATTGCCAGCTCACAATTCTAGTTGGCCTCAGTTTGAATTAATTGCTCGGTCAATACCTTGTTTTTTCGGCAATCCCTTGATTGGTTATCACTGTGCTCAATATACAATGTGTTTTACTTGGATTCATTGTCTCTCGGTGTATACAGAACTCATCATTTTATGACCACATAAAATTTAATTATTCCACATCTTCAATACATAACAAATTTTTTCCACCATAATAATACTCAAATAAGTTGACATCAATGAAAATACATTAGCTCATAATGTTTATCATCACATCTACAAATCAGTTAAATGTCAACAAATGAATTCAAACTTACAATCAGTTGTAGTTCATCAATTATGTACTTAGTATAGATCTAAAAATCTGCAAATAGAGTTGTGTTTGAGTCAGATCATTATTGTATCATTTTAACCATTTTTATAGAAAAATATCTTAACTGAGTAGGACTTAACATTATTTATTATGACATTTAAATGAATGTTGAGTGTTTTCTTGTTGACCCCATAGTGAATGATTGGTCAAGGGAGAAAAGTTATTGATAAATCCTCTAACCAAGTCACACCTAATAGTGTGCATTGTAACCTTTAACAGGATTGGCTCTTTACCGAGCTCACTTCAAAAGACTGAATTATTTTGGGTTATCGGTCCTAGGTAGTGTTGCGACTATATTTGGTTTTTGTGATACCCACCCATAGTTTGCTTTCATTTTCTAATGTCAAACTCTTTTAGGCTATGATTTCAGTTGATTGCCAAATTCTTTTAGGCTACATTTCATGTGAGCATTTATTATTTTAGTGAATTGTGATTTTGGATCATCACTTTTATATGTTTATCATGTGTTGCATATATAGATGATGATATTATCATGATGTGATATTTTATGTTGATATTAGAACTATGATGTTACTTACCCCATACTTGCATGTGTATGGTTAGCATATGTGTTGATGTACTTGTTAGCATATTTGATGTGGTAGAGGACGGAGACTTAGTTACTTGCATTGTGAGATCCACACAATCGACCGATCCCTATCATTGTTTTATATATTTATATTGGATGTACATGCTTGTTCTAGTGATGTCAGGTTTGCAGATATAGGGCATCCTCTTCCCTAAATTGGTAGGAGTGAGCGTGCTCATATATTCGTCTCAATGGTAAAGAGGGGAGTTAACAATCAGACCCAAAACCCTACCCTAAGCGTATTTGTCCTAATATTAGATGATAATTAGTTTGTCTACCTTACCTAAATTTGTCTAGTTGACGTAAATTCATGGATTTGATCCTTGTGTGTGTTTAGGTTTTACTTTGGTTGATCTCTGTTGTGTGAATTGCTATTTGTGTGATTTACTAAGCTATTTATTCAATTGATTATTGTTGAAATTGAATATTAAATCTAGGGTATTTAATTAATTAGAATTAATTAAATACCTATGTTTACTTTGGAGAATTAATTAAAGTTCAAATATTTGAATATTTGGATTTAATTAAATATTTAATTTAAAATTAGAGTTATTTAAGCTTTTATGCTTTATTAAATAACTAAATATTTAATTGCATGGATAAACTTGTGCTTTAAATATTTAATTTATTTAATATGATATTTAATTAATTACTTGTGCATTGTAATTATTGAAATTAGAATTAGAATTCAAATGCAAACTGCTTTTAAAAGTCAAAGTCTAAGTTGCACAAATAATAGATATTTTTATTTAATTAATTAGGATTTTCTGTCACTTTAGAAGTTGAGTTAACTGAGTTGAGTGTAGTGTTTATTTCTATGATTGCATGAAAGGAGGAAAGTTGAATCTCTTTGTGGGAGATCTTCTTTTCGTATGAGGGGATTACAGGTTTTGGATAAGGTTGAAGGATTTGGAGGAGTTTTGTGTTTTGGGCATTTTTGTGATATTCTTGTTGTTGGGATCTTGGAGGAATTTTTTGGGGTCATTGTTCTTAAGACTTCGTGGTTCCAGATCTGTTGTCGGATTCAGAATTGGAGGATTTGGGAATCTTCATTCTTCAAAGGCTTCATGGTCAGATATGCTATTGAATTAAGTTAGGATTTTGAAACCCTTGGTAATTTTCTGTTTTGTTGAAAATTGGCTTCTTTGTGCTTGGTAAATATTATTTCCATTCATTATATATTCACCAAGCCACAACCGAAGGATGCTTTTGAGTATCTCAGAGGTAAATTAGGGTTCCTACCCCTATCCAACATTCACTAGATAAATATGCATGCTGCATCAATTCTAGGACTCAATAGAATATCTATTTTGTGAGTTAATGTATTATTGTTACACAAATGTGTAATCCTAACTGAGCACAGTCAGTGTATGTCAAGCTCTCTCAGGTATTGAAGAAGACTCAAGTATCAGCCAAGTGATTCTCAGTACTAATTGAGTTCACTTGGGCAATACAGTAAGGTCAGGTGTCAAAGGATTACAGTGTTAACTGAGTTATGCATTTAGTGTCAGCCAACTAATAACAATTTACACTTTATGTGCAATTGGTTAATTGCAGCCAACATATTTGAGTTTTATTGTTTATTTGGATGGTTATTCAAGCCAAATTGACAATGGTTATCATATATATATAAGGTCAAGTTTGGATTGAATGTGTGAGTTTTGATATGAAGAGTGACGGTGAAATAAGAGGGAATTCTGATTAAGGATAGAATATCCAGACTGAGCTGCATAAGAATATTTTCTTAGTAAGGATCTAGTTAAAGACAGAACAAAGATCTGAATCTGCAAAGACAGTTTCTTATTCAATCATATCAATTCATTGTTACTCTCTAACAATTGTAGTAGTGATCCAAATCTCTTTACAAAGTAGACTTAACATTATTTCATAAATCCTCTCACAAGGTGGCATTTCTACATTGAAGTGTTTGAAGACCTCTAACAAGGCCACTCCTTATAGGGTGATTAAATACTCTAATAGGGTCACACCTTACAATGTGATTTTTTAACCTTTAATAGGGTTGGCTCCTAAGAGGGCTCACTTTAGAAGAGTGAAAAATAGTAACTAGTTGTAATTGGTGGTTTTCCCAAATTGGGTTTCCATAGTAAATCTTGGTGTCATCTATGTACATGTTATTTTATTTATGCTTTATCTTTCTGCACTTAATCACTAAAGGATAATTACATTTAATATCTTAAGATTGCTTTGTTAACCAAGTAATAGCATAATATCTTTGTTAATCGAGTAACACTGATAAGTTTGATTAAGACATCTAAGGGACTTGGATTTGTTTTTGTGGTAACCGATTCACCCGTCCCCTCTCAGTTACTCAACTCATTTCCTCAAATTGGTATCAGAGCATTTGGTGCTTTCAGGGAAGGTTTCAAGGCCTAAGCTAAAGATAAAAGATGTCTTACATAAGGGATATCCCCAAGCATAACAAAGACAACTTCATGACATGGAAAGAGTTGATGAGGCTACATCTATCTACTATTGGAGATACTGGTTTGAAATTTTTGGACCACAAGTATGTTGAGATGAACCTCCTTATAGCAATTTGGTGAGAATGCACGAAATAACAGAATATAGAGCAATAGAAGAACTTAGAATGAATCTATTGATCATGGGCCACTTCAATGGGGTAACCTCCTTTGAGAAAGCTCAATACAATAAATTTGTCGGTGTCCATCAAAGGCCTCAACCTACTCTTATATACTAAGTACGATCTAGAAAAGTAATATTACCTATGCATGTGGGATAATAAAATATACTCACGGGATGACTTACAAAGCATATGCGTCCGACAACACTACACT
>MU224931.1:1193517-1233739 GCA_018584345.1 Thuja plicata
CCATGTTGGGTCTACATTAGCCTTGATGTACCAACAGAACCATTGAAGAGCTTCATGTTCCAAATGAAAAGATGCAAGCGGAACTTTGTTGTTATCCAAAGTATTATGCAAGCTGAAATACTGCTCTACCCTATAAATCCATCCAGTCAAATCAGTACCATCGAAGCGCAAAAAATCAAGCTTCGGTCCATGGAAATTTCCAGAAGAGAACCAAGCGTCTCCAAAATGGTTTCGGTTCATGGCTGAATGTTGAAGGTTGAGACCGAGAATTTTGTCATCCAGATCTTGAAGTTTGGTTTTGAGGGAGGCAATTTCCTCTTCCATGATTTTTGCTCCTGTACGTGTAACAACCATAAAGAAGTTTTTTTTTTTTTTTTTTTTTTCGCAATTGGTTGAAAATGAGAAACATAAACTTTTTCAGTTAGGGAAAACTTGGATTTGGGCAAAACTCATGGGAAATGGGTGTTTGACGAGGGGTTGGAGACTTTCTAAGGGAAAGGGAAAAAGAAAAATGAGGGTTTCAGGGTTGGGGAGGCAGAATGAGGCGAGCAGTCCAAGAGGGACAAAGGAGCAGAATGAGGAATTGAATCTAGTGGCTCGGTTTGGTGGCGATTGGATGAGAAGCGGAAAAGATAGGGCAAACCCTAAAATTTGATAAATGAGGGATTTAGGGCTTTGATATGTAGAATTTGGGGTTGGGTCGCCAAGGAAGGAAGTATGCGAAATAGTATTTCAAGCATTTTGAGGGACTGTGAGAGGAAACGGGAAAAAAGCAAGGAAGCTATGGCTAAAAAATAGAAATTTTTTTTTGATGATCGACTCAAAAATTCACTCAAATACGGAATAACAGAAAAGAGTTATTGCAATAAAAAAAGGTATTAGAATGGAAAGGAACTTGAAGCCCATGATGGAACAAAAAAATTTGACGTAATTTCCACCCAGGGAGCCCAAGAAAGTGCTCTGATACCAAATGGGATGAACCTCCTTATAGCAATTTGGTGAGAATGCATGAAATAATAGAATATAGAGCAATAGCAGAACTCAGAATGAATCTATTGAACACGGGCCACTTCAAGGGGGTAACCTCCTTTGAGCAAGCTCAATACAATAAATTCATCAGTGTCCATCAAAGGCCTCAACCTACTCTTATATACTAAGTACGATCTAGAAAAGTAATATTACCTATGCATGTGGGATAATAAAATATACTCACGGGATGACTTACAAAGCATATGCATCTGACAACACTAAACTAACAAAATAAACAAAAGGAACACACAGGTTCCTAACATATGTGGAACCACCTAGACCTATGTCTGTGGATCAAATGGTGGACATGAAGAATCATAACATAATGATGATTGATATAGCTTCTTCATGTAGCTATTTGGAATTTGATGAAGTTAAGGGCTACCCTACTACCTATGATATGTGGAAGAAACTGCATGATATCCATGGAGGATATGACAATGTAAAGAGAGCAAAAATAGAGTCTCAGACAATAGTTTGATCAGATGAAAATGAAAGAGGGAGAAGACATTACAAAATACAATGAAAGAATCATGAAAAGTGTCAGTGCCATCAGAGCTACTGGTGGACAAATTGAAGAAAAAATAGTTGTTATTAAGGTATTGAGAACTTTACTTCCTATCTATGAAATTAGAGTTTCATCTATTCAAGAGATGAGGTTCAGTAATGATATAACTCTAGATGCATTGGTTGAAAGGCTAACAACTTTTGATTTGGACAATTTTGACAATTATTCTTGAAATCCTAGCAATGTTGAGTCTACATTTAAATCCAAATTAATCCTTGGTAAGAAGGATAGAAAAGGAAAACAGATTGACAATGATAGTGACAAGGAATCTGATAATGAAGATCTAGAAATCATTGAAGCACTACTTGCAAAGAGAGCTGCCAAAGGAAAAGGGAAATACAAAGGAAGAATACCATTGATTTTCTTCTCATGTGACAAAGTTGGCCACATTGTTTCTAAGTGTCCAATAAAAGAAGACAAAGATGAGAAAAAGTTCAACAAGTACAAAGGAAAGAAAGATTTCAAAAGTTACAAAAGCTACAAGGACAAAGGTAAGAAATCTTGTTATATTGAAAAAGATTCTGATAGTGATGAAGATGAAGATGAAATGGTTTACATTGCTATTAAGGATGAGTCAGACAATGAATAAAATGAAAATAATGCACTTTTCTCTCATGTTAATGACACTTGGATAATTGATAGTGGTTTTTCTCACCACATGACTGGTTATAAAACTAAATTTGAACATCTTGAGCACTATGATGGTGGGAGTGTTAGATTTGGGAATAATGAACCTTGCTATGTGAAAGGTAAAGGTTGTATTGCTCTAACTGAAGGAATCAAATGTGATAATGCTTATTGGGTTGAAGGACTAAGGCATAATCTACTGAGTGTGGCATAACTGAATAATATTGGTTTCAAGGTAGAATTAATGAATGGTAAGGCCAAGCTCTTGGATGGTAAAGGAAACCTAGTTGGAACTGGCAGGAAAAAGAAACGTAATCTATTCTATCTTGATCTCATTGAAAGTTCATGTTTTATTGCAAAAGTAAAAGAAAGATGGTTATGGCATAAAAGGTTGTGTCATGTGAACTTTGATAACCTAGTCAACATAAGAAAGAATAGAAGAGTAAGAGGTATTCCTATTTTGAAGAAACCTGAGTTGGAAATATGCAAACAATGTCAAATTGGGAAGATGGGCAAAACTAGTTTCAAGAGAAAGAAGTACAATACTGAAGAAGTCTTGGAGTTAGTGTATACTGATCTATGTGGACCAATTGGAACAACAAGTTACACTAGAGATAAGTATTTCATTCTATTTTTTTATGATCATTCAAGAATGATGACTGTTATGTTTCTCAAGGAGAAATCAGAATCTTTTCAGAAGTTTAAGTGGTACCTTGCCAGAGTTGAGAAGGAAACATGAAAGAAACTAAAGTTCCTAAGATCTAATAAAGGAGGAGAATTAATTTCTAATTAGTTCAATGAATTCTATAATGAAAGAGGAACCAAGAGACAAGTATCTAGCCCTGGTACACCACAAAAAAATGCAATAGCAGAAAGAAGAAATAGATCTATTATGGGTTGTGCAAGAACCTTGATGATTGAAAAGAATGTTGCAACCAAATACTAGAAGGAAGCTATCAGAACTGCAATTCACACCTTGAAAAAAGTTCAACTGAAGAAAGGTACTGATCACACACCTTTTTAATTATGGTATGGCTATAAACCCAATGTTCATTATTTCCAAGTACTTGGAAGTAAATGTTACCTCTTGAAGGAAGCACGAAATGGAAAATTTAATGTAAATGATGATGAAGGCATATTCCTAGGCTACTCCTATAAAATAAAAGCATATAAATGTTTGGATCTTGCTACTCATAAAGTCATATAAAGTGTGCATGTGAAGATTGATGAGTTTGCAGAGAGAAGTGAAGAATAGGATAGAATGTTTGAGCATGGTGAACCAAGTGGAAAAAGCCCAGATTCAAAGAAGAAGGAACTTGTACCTGCAAAATATGTTATAAGGCATCATGCACCTGAAAAAATAATTGGAGATCAGACAGAAGGTATAATGACAATGAACAGACTTAAAGCTACATGTTTTCTCAGTGAAATTGAACCTAGAACCATTAAAGATGCTTTGAATGATGAAATTTGGATAGAAGCCATGAATGAAGAAATTAAGTAGATAGAAAAGAACAAAACCTGGACTCTTGTGCCTAGACCAAAAGAAAAGAATGTAATTGGTACTAAGTGGGTTTTTAGAAACAATTTGAATGAAAAAGATGAATTTTATAGAAACAAGGAAAGATTAGTGTGTAAAGGATATGCTCAGGAAGAGGGTATTGATTATGGAGAAAAATTTTCTCCTGTTGCAAGACTTGAAGGAGTCAAAACTCTTCTAGCATATGAAGCACACAAAGGATTCAAGGTATACCAAATAGATGTAAAATCTACATTCTTGAATGGAATTTTGGAAGAGGAATTCTATATTGAGCAACATAAAGGTTTTTTTTATCCTAACAAAGTGAATATGGTTTTGAAATTGCACAAAGCCTTGTATGGACTGAAGCAAGCTCCTAGATCCTGTTATGAGAAATTGCATGGTTACCTAGTAAGTATTGGATTTCAGAGAGCTAATGACAATAGTAGCATGTACATCAAAGAAGGACCTCAGAACAAGATAATTTTAGTAGAGATATTTGTTGACAATATACTATTCACTGGATATGATGATTTATGTAAAGCATTCTCTGAAGCTATGAGTAAGGAATTTGAGATGTCTATGTTTGGAGAAATCAAATTCTTTGTTGGTTTACAAGTTCATTAGATGAAGGATGGTATCTAAATTACCCAATCTAAATACATCAAAGAGATACTGAAGAAATTTGGAATGGAAGATTCCAGACCATTTGGAACACCTATGTCTACTAGACATAAGTTGTCTATGGATGATGACTCAAAGGAGGTAAATCATACTACCTACAGATACATGATTGGTAAAATTCAATGTGTTGTTCACACTAGGCCTGATATTGCATTTGCAGTTGGTATTTTTGTAATGTTTTAAACTAATCCTAGGGAGAATCATTTGATGGATATCAAAAGGATTTTGATATATCTTAAGGGCACTGAAGAATATAGATTATGGTATAAGAAAGGAGGAAAAATTTATTTAAAGACTTTTACTGATGCTGATTGGGAAGGAAGTGTTGATGATAGAAAGAGCACCAGTGGTGGAGCATTATTTCTTGGAAAGAGGTTAGTATCTTGGACTAGCAAGAAATATAATTGCATTTCTCAGTCTACAATAGAGGCAGAGTATGTTGCTGCAGTAGTGAATTGCTCAAATATCATATGGTTCAAACAGTTGTTGTCAAGTATGAAAGAGGAAATAAAAGAACTATTTATTATCTATCGTGACAAAAATAGTGCTATTAACATTTCAAAGAACCCTCTAATGCATACTAGATTTAGTACATTTAGTACACTTTCATATTAGATTTGCATTTAGGATGCATCTACACTTGATTATGCATTTCTAGGTGAAACTAGGGTTAGGATCCTATGGATCCTCCTTAATTTCCCTCTCGGTGGCTTTAGTTTTTAGGTAGAACCTATGTATTGGCTCTCATAATCTTCATCATACCTCTTCTATTGCATTTGTGCCTCTCCCTAGCACTCTAGTGTGTTTTCTCACCTTCCTAGGTCCCCGGCTAACCTAGGAATCTTATAGATTTCTTAAGGTGACCTACCTGAAACCTCAGGTCAAGGTTGAGTTTGATTCTAACCTAGGTTAGAATTGAGGTCAACCTTGACCTAGGTAAAGGTCGGGGTCAATTTTGACCTTTGTCGAGTGTTGGTCCCCACTTTTAGATCCGGAATATATCGGGGCCCTAAACATAAAAGTAGGTCCCTAGGTCCGAGTGTGGAAGTGTTTTCTCCAATATTTGAATTAATACATCCCCTCCTTGGTTGGTGATTATAATTGGACATAATTCAAGGTGAAATTTGAATTTGGGTCCCTTGCATTTTCCTAGGAGGTCTATCTTGAGATCTCTATATAAGCACTCTCTTTTGCCTTCATTTGGACATGAGAAAATTATGACTATGACATGATGATGATGCAAGAATGCAAGAGGATGATATAGATAGAAAAGATATTATGATGCCTTAATAAATGAAAGAATTTTTGTGGACAAGCTATTGTGGATCTTTATTGAAGCAAGAAAGAGTTCTTGATTCCTTCCTTCTTCTTGGATCTACTATTTTCAACATTCAAGCATTCAAAAGATACCATCATGGGGTACCAACTATGGATTGTAATTTTGGTAGGAGTACTTTAGCCTTGAGGGCTAGGTATGCTTTTAGTATCATGTTCAAATCTATTCATTTCTCTCTCATTTCAATTCATGCTAGGGTTTTAATCTAGAGGATTAGATCTTAGTACTACACATCCAAAGCTCTTCCTAAGAGCAACACACACACATTCTATTACATCCGGCTATTCATTGAGGTGGAAACCACCAAAATGGGGGTTTGACTAAGGCAAAACCTTATATATTCACCCCAAAACACCATTTTTTAGATATCTACAGTCATTATTTCAGGAGTTGCATGTCAGAATCGACGTTCTATTCTAGGTCAGAATTAGACTTTCTAGGTCAGAATCGAACTTTCAGTCTCATTCATTTCAGGGTCAAAATTGACATTCTGTTCTGGGTTAGAATCAAGTTTTCTAGGTTAGAATCAGACATTTTGGGTCAAAGGTGACATTCATTTTTGGATCAAAATCAGACCTGATCCAGATTAAGAAAAGATTTCTGATTTTTCTCTGTCTCCGCGTTTCTATTCCAAATCTGGTTAAAGATTTTATGGAAAGTCGACACATACATCATAAAAGGGGTATTTCCATATCTTCTATAATATGAGGTATGTGTTTAAATCCTTTATTCTTTGTAATACTTTCAAATATATATTCCCATTTCAATAATATAGTACACATCCAAAATAAACTAACAACAAATGTAAAGGGTGATTAGTATGTGACATCGTATCTCTGGTTCTAAACCCTAGCAAATCTACCATAAAACCTTTTTATCCTTTACATTTTGGTGAACCCACGATAGAAAACTCTTTCTTTTTGGTGTTAGATTTACATTTTATGTTAGATCTTGCATGCATATAGAAGTAGATATATTTTATGCTCTTGCATTCATATTTCAAAAATATATAAAAATTACAAAATTTCTTTAAAAACACAAAAACATTTACATGCTTGTAATTTTACTTTGTGTTCAATATGTATGACTTTTGTTTTGAATACTTTGATGAGGCTTTTATTGCACAAGAGGATAGATACCTTCATGAGGTACATAGAAGTGAGGATGAAAATGGTTCGAATGAGGTTTCCATTGATCCTAATCCTATTTCATCCTCCTCCACCACCTCTCCAATTGACCTTTACCATAGGGTGTGTGCATGATTACCTTCATGTTCCACTATTTGCAACATTGATTCACCTAGAATGTTATATCCTAAACCTTTGATGATGCTAAAAGGATGTCCTTGAACAAATATTAAGGGTAAACCTAGAAATCCTTTGGATTTCTTTGATAATACATATTATGTTTCACATGCTTATTGCACACAAAATAATCCTCAACCTACTGTTCTAGCTTCTTGACCTCCTTCTCAACCCATGCTTCCTTAAGCACCTAGGTTACCTTCTTCCATTAAGGAGTATGAATTTCTAGAAAGTTGACTCCCAGGGAGTATATGACTTATTTTGTGTTGTCATTATGGCAACAAAGTCATATGGAGTTTTGATAGCAAACTTAGTAGTGAAAATTGACTAAGTATAGAAGACAGTACAAAACAAAGATACACAGATGATCAGTGCACCACCGCACATGTGTACGGATGATTCAGACTAAGTGCCTTTAGAAATACACTCTATGATATTTTCTTATACTTACCCTATACACACATGGTATGAAATGTCAGTACAGATAAGTTACAAAAAGAACAAGTACACTAGCAGTTCAGAATACAGAGTATGGAGCCGACTTCAGGATTTTGATTAGTGTGTTATCTTTTGTTATGTAAACGCTAAGCACCTATTGTAGTAAGTTTGTAACCATGTATTAAACATTATTGTAAATACACTTAAGCCAATTTGTTTGGAAGCGTTGTGTATGTTGTTTTTGGGTCGACTAAGGTCTTGTTTATAGTTGCGTCTATCCAGGCGTAAACATATATATATAATGAAAATATATATTTGAAGTGTTAAAAAAACATGCAGAGAAGAGACATAGAAGAGAAATATAAAGATGCCAGTATGAGATAGAGCCCTTAAAGAAGATAAGAGCATAAGTGCATAACCAGAACTGATTAGACATCTGTGTCATATATAGTAGTTCACTTTTGGATATAGTGCATATCTATTCTCCACTATACTTGCTATGCCTATAACAAACATGGTCACTTGGCAAGAGATTGTAAGGATGTAAGACCCTTCAATGGTTACTATTACTCATGTAATAAGTTTGGTCATAGGGCTATTTATTGTAGGACAAATCAAAGAAATCAATCACAACTGAACCAAAGGAATTAGACTCAATACAATCAAAGAAACCAACCTCAAAGAAACTTGTAGAAAATTACATGTCAGATATGTAATTACAATGGACACATAGCCAAGCAGTGAAGCATGATGAATAACAACATTATACCTCCTATCATTTTTCACTCATGTGGAAAAGATGGACACATCTCAAGGTTTTACAGGTCAAGAACACAAGGACAAGAGGATCGTAAAAGGTCTATGTTTGAAGAATTAGGAGAAGTTAAGTTTGTGGAAGCTAAAACTAACTCAGATAAAATATGGGTTGAAGTAAAGAAGGATAATGAAGAGAACAAGGTAGTAGATGCATCCTTAGTGGATGCATCTTCTACTTCTGGATAGTTGACCCTCATTGTCTTAGGGGAAGCTATTCTAGCTCTGAACCCCTGCATGGCTGGTATACTCACCTTTGAGTATGCACCTTTGGATTCATGTCAGTGATAACAAAAGAATGAAGTATACATTCACACATTGTCTATACATCATTCTGAATAAAATTTGAAAGTCCTAGTAAAAGAACTTATGATGTTAAATGAAGAAAAACTTTATATAAATTGGTGGATTGATTGATTATTCTCATTGTTCACATCAGAGATCAAAAATTTGCAAAGCACAGAAGCACTAAGCATAAAAAATAATCAAAGGAATTAATTTGATCAGTTGGTAAATAGATTGCAAGTTGAAATGGAACCCTAGTAGTCATGTCATTTCAATTTTCCGTGAAACCCTACTTAATCAAGCTACAAGTAAGTATGGAAACCCCAATTGTATTTGACATTGCAAAAAGGAAGAGATTTGTCTTTAAGAAGAATCCATTCAAGTCTATATTAGATGATGTTGAAGGAGAATTCTCTAAGACTCCACTAGGATTCGTGTGTGTGGAAGACATTCATGCATACATTTACTGCAAGAAGGAAATAGTTGAAGACAACAACATAGCTACTCTTATGGGTTCCGTGATGAAACCAGATTACTCATTCAAGGATAAATATGTGCATCTCACTGATAACCCTATCTTTGATTATTCCAACATGAACAAGTTCTATGAGCTAGAATGGGTGGAGATACTACTAAGAAGGATACATGATGACCTATATTGGATTGGTGAGGTTCCTATCTGCATCACTGCAAACCTAATCCATGAAATGACTAGACTAGTTCTTCCTACTAGGAAGGATGTTAAAAAGTAGGTTGACCAAGTTTTCTTATCTAGAAGTGATAGGAAAGGAATGACTATCAATCCTATTAAGCTAAATGACATCAAACTACTCACTATGATACTTGGATACAAGTTTCAGCAAGCAAGCAGACTGAATAGTGTGTCTCTAGCAACGGTTCTGGCATCAATAAGGATAGTCAAAGATAACACTTAGTACGATCTCTGTGAACTATTGCACGTACAAATAATTGAGAACATCAAGGCTATTAAACATGACAAGAGCAAGATATTCAAGTTTGGCTCTTTGATCATCTACCTGTACTTCCACATTGTTGGTAAAGTTGAAAATCTTTACCTAGATAGGAGTAAACCTAATATCTCAGATATCACTAAAAGCTACATCAAAAAATAGTGCAAAAGATACTATGGACATTGATATAAAAACATTCAGGATCAAGATGTAGAAGAGGTTCAGGATACCTGAGAAAATAGTTGAGAAATACAAAGACACCATATGCTTCATGGTAAAAACTAATTGTACTTGCATGGAGGCAGTTGAGCCTAGAACAAAATGGATTCACCCTCTCGATTATGAAGTTGAAGAACATGTTTTGGAAGGTTATGCACAAGTCCTCCTATCTGTGCCCAAGGATCCCAATGAACCTAGATGGGGTACTTAAAGAGAAAACAAAAATCAATTTGATTTTTTCTTATACAGTGCTAAGAAAAAAAGGAAGGCATCAAGGATTACCTCAAATATCTTAAAAGTTCATGGTGTTACACAAGAAGACCTAGATAGAGCTAGGGAAGCTAAGATTGCCAAAGAACTTGAGAAAACTCCCATTGAAGTAAAAAAAGAAAAATCTGATGATATTCCTAAGAAGAAGAAGAAGAAATCAAATGAAGACACATTTGTGCCATCAACCACCATTGATCTAGAATCTTCTCCACCTTCTGTACCCAGCAAGTTGACTAAAAGGAAGAAGAAAGTTCCTACAAGTCATCCGTCCTCAAGAAATACAAGGAGAAAGGTAAAGAACACACAAGACCCTCCCGAGGTAGGATTTAGACCTAGTCTAACTATTCTAAAGAACAAAATTGTTAATGAAGGTAGACTAGAATCTCTAAATAATGTCTATGAAAAATATCAAGAGATAGACAAATCAAAAATTCATTCAATGATTATATCTCATATGATTAAGTTCAAGAAGTCAGTATTGGAACTCAAGACAGGTATACCAAACCAACTATGGAACAAATTGGACATATTAAAAAGGAAAGAAATTGAAGAGGATATGAGGATAAGAGAATAAACATTAGATAGTCTTCTCCCTGTCTGCTCACATGATGAGAAAGCTATACTAATGGACTTAGTTAAACCTCATCTTAGAACCAAAACTAGAACACTTCATATCATGAATAAAGAGTATGATTTGGTTAGTGAAGGGACTCAGAAAGATTTTGAGTAGGTATTTCTAGATAGACATATGTATCCTTCAACAGTGCCTATAGAAAAGGTTACTCCAGTTCCTGCCAAATAGGCTACAGAACCAGTGATTTAGAATGCACCTAAGATAGATCCTCAGGTTTTAGCGCCCTCAGTCTCAATAGCTTCAGATATAGTAAAGATTTAGGAGATACTATAGTGATTGATGATATATAAATATCCATGACCACCTCTAACAATGACATGGACAAAGTTGAAAAATCATTTGTAAGAACTGGAGAGATAAAGGAAATATGCACTCATGAAGTTCCCTCTAAAGATTCAACAAATTTGAATAAAGAGGAAGATAATCAAACCAATGAAACACCAGTCATGGAGATTCCAGTAAAAAGTGAATGCATGGATACTAGTCAGAATACTATATTCACACCATCCATTCAACCATCTACTTCATTTCTATCAGGCCTAACTCCTGACTCAACAAGTATGGATGCATGGGGAGAAGAAGACTTGATCAAGATCAGTGGCCTAGCCATGGAAAAATCCAAAGAGAAAATAGTTATGAGAAACCCTCTCTTCTTGGAATCAGTGAAAATTCTAAATGACCTAGTTCCTGCAGACAAGAAAGTAGCTAAAATTTAGTCAGCTGATGATGTAGACAACATCCTAACAAGCTTCAAAGCACATTTTACAAGTTTAGTAGACTCAGCTACTAGAATTGCAGAAGATGAGTATAAAAAGGAAAGACTGAATGAACTAGTAAAAAAAATTTCTTTGGATTTAAAGTCATTAAAGATTGGTCATTCAATGTTGAAAGAGTTGGCATCAAAAGGAAGGAAGCTTATAGCAAATTGCATGGACAGAGGCAAACTCACCTCTGAACATATCAAAAATATAGAAGAGGCAGATATCTTGGTTGATAACATAAGATGCTTAGTTGAAACATCATCCCAAGATATAAACATTTTTAAAATATCTATCAAGGTTAGATAGACAAGATAGAAAAATCTAAAATGGATATTAGTAAGACAAGGATCAGGCAGACTCAGTTCAGAAATGCACTTGCACCCTCCTTAGTAGTTCTGGATGAGAACATTAAACAGATTGATACAACCATTGCTACCTATGATCAAGGACCCAACATGGATTTGAAAGAGATGGAAAAGCTCACATATTCCTTATGCACCCATCTACAAAAAATTGGTGCAATAAAGACATTCTGGCAGCAAGAGATGAAGAATCTACAGATAGCCTATCCAGATGTATACATGGAGTAAGTATCTAGAGACTTAAAATTTTGACACCTTTGTCATTAATGTCAAAGGGGGAGTAATGTTTGTATGGGGAGTAGTGTATATATATATGAAAATAAATATATAGTATATGTTAAGAGAAGAGAATATACATTTTTGGGTGTTAGTCAATTTTGAGTAACTTGGCCACATTCCTTTGTTTCTATTAATGACAAATGGGGAGATTGTTGGTAATTTAACTCCCAGGGAGTATATGAATTATTTTGTGTTGTCATTATGGCAACAAAGTCATAATTGAAAATTGACTAAGTATAGAAGACAATACATAACAGAGATACACAGATGATTAGTGCACCAGCGTACATGTGTACAACTGAGTCAAACTAAGCACCTTCAGACATATGCTCTATTATATGTTCTTATACTTACCCTATACACATATGGTATAGAATGTCAATACAGATAAGTTATAGAAAGAACAAGTACACTAACAGTTCAGAATACAGAGTATGCAGCCGACTTCAGGATTTTGATTAGCGTGTAATATTTTGTTATGTAAAGGCTAAGTGCCTATTGTAGTAAGTTTGTAACCATGTATTAAATATTATTGTAAACATGCTTAACACAATTTGTTTAGAAGCGTTGTGTATGTTTTTTTTGGGCCAACTAAGGTCTTGGTTATAGTCGCGTATATTTAGGCGTAAACATATATATGTAATGAAAAGATATATTTGAGGTGTCAAAAAAACATGTAGAGAAGAGACATAGAACAATAGTATAAAGATGCCAGTATTAGATAGAGCCCTTAAGGAAGATAAGAGCATAATCGCATAACCGGAACTAATCAAACATCTATGCCATATACAGTAGTTCACTTTTGGATATAGTGCATATCTATTCTCTGGAGGTTGTAGCCTTCTTTCTCATTGAGCAGTGAGCTCTTGGATAGTAAGTCCTCACACCTAAAAGGGTTGTTTGTAAAAGAATCCTAACAGGGTCAGGCCTTTAACCAGGTCATTGTACTTGCATTGTAAAGACTGCTCCTAATAGGGAAAAGGAACTTTAATAGGTTCATTATACTAGTGCAATATTTGTGGGTACTAATTCCCAATGGGGTTTTCCTCTAATCAAGGTTTCCCCATAATCATAATATAATTTATGTGATCTTGTGTTAAGATTCAAGTGATATATAATTGATTTATGTTTAAAGTTACTGAAATTGAATAATTAGCGAAACACTGATTCACCCCCCCCCCCCCTCTTAGTGNTGAATAATTAGCGAAACACTGATTCCCCCCCCCCCCCCCTCTTAGTGTTTCCAACAATTGGTATCAGAGCTCTAGTCCTCTGAGAGAAAGTTTAACCACTTGAGGAAATCATGGACTCAGCAGGAACAAAACATCTGAAAAAGAATATTGAAGCAGCCCTTGAATATCTAGATGAACTTAAGAAAGAAAATGAGGAACTTAAACTAAAAGTTGATGGCTCACAAATGCTTATCAAAAAGTTAAGAAAAGATTTGAAAGATTTCTCTACAAATGATTTGGGTAAAATGGTCAAGAAATTGAATGAAGAAAACTTATCTTTAAAGGATAAGATAGAAGAATTGAATGATAAATTAACTAATATCCTAATAGCTATTGAAGAGAAGAACAAAGAAAATAAACAGTTAGATGAAGAACTCATGCAAGTCAATATGAAAATCTTAAAATTGGAAAACATCAAGAATAAGATTGAATTTGAATTATCAGGAGCAAAAGACAAGATTGATCAACTTCACACAAGTTCTGATTTAATTCAATCATAGATTTATGCACAAAAGCTAAAAGGTGACACCACTAGTATGGGATATAGTATAGCTCAAACAGAATCTACAGAAGAAAAGAAAACTAAAATTCATGAAGAGACTAAAGCTGAACCACCAAATGATAACCACAAGGAAGTCAACTATACTTGCTATGCCTGTAACAAACATGGTTACTTGGCAAGAGATTGTAAGGATGTAAGACCCTTCAATGGTTACTGTTACTCCTATAATAATTTTGGCCATAGGGCTATTCATTGCAAGAAAAATCAAAGAAATCAGTCACAACTGAACCAAAGGGTTCAGACTCAATACAATCAGAGAAACCAACCTCAAAGAAACTTGTAGAACATTACATGTCAGATATGTAATTACAATGGACACACATCCAAGAAGTGCAACATGATGAATAAGAACATTAGACCTCCTATCATTTGTCACTCATGTGGAAAAGATGGATACATCTGAAGTTTTCGCAGGTCAAGAACACAAGGACAAGAGAATCCTAAAAGGTCTCTATTTGAAGAATCGGGAGAAGTTAAGTTTGTGGAAGCTAAAACTAACTCAGATAAAATATGGTTTGAAGTAAAGAAGGATAATGAAGAGAAAGAGGTAGTAGATACATCCTGAGTGGATGCACCTTCTACTTCTGGATAGTTGACCCTCATGGTCTTAGGGGGAGCTATTCTAGCTCTAAACCCCTGCGTGGCTACTATACTCACCTCCGAGTATGCGCATTTGGATTTATGTCAATGCTAAAAAAAGAATGTAGTTTACATTCATGCATTGTCTATACATCATTTAGAATAAAGTTTGAAAGTCCCAGTAAAAAATCTTATGACATTAAATGCAGAAAAAATTTATATAAATTGGTGGATTGATTGATTATTCTCATTTTTCACATCTGAGATCAAAAATTTTCAAAGCACAGAAGCACTAGGCATCAAAAAAATCAAAGGAATTGATTTGATTAGTTAGTAAATAGATTACAAGTTGAAATGAAACCCTATCAGTCATGTCATTTTGATTTTCCATGAAACCCTACTTAATCAAGCTGTAAGTAAGTATGGAAACCCCAATTGTATTTGACATTGCTAAAAGGAAGAGATTTTTATCTAAGAAGCATCCATTCAATTCTATATTAGATGATGTTGAAGGAGCATTCTTTAAGACTCCACTAGGAGTCATGCACATGGAAGACATTCACGCGTACATCTACTGCAAGAAGGAAATAGTTGGAGACAATAGCATAGCTACTCTTATGGGTTCCATGATGAAACCAGATTACTCATTCAAGCATGAATACGTGCATCTCACTGATAACCCTATCTTTGAGTATTCCAACACGCACGAGTTCTATGAGCCAAAATGGGTGAAGATACTACTAAGAAGGATACGTGATGACCTATATTGGATTGGTGAGGTTCCTATCTACATCACTATAGACCTAATCCATGAAATGACTGGACTTCCTAAGACTAGACCATTTCTTCCTACTAGCAAGGATGTTAAAAAGAAGGTTGAACAAGTTTTCTTATCTAGAAGTGATAGGTGCGGCATGACTGTCAATCCTATTAAGGAGAATGACATCAAAATACTAACTATCATACTTGGATACAAGTTTTAGTAGACAAGAAGACTGAATAGTGTGTCTATAGAAACAATTCTAGAAAAAATAAGGATAGTGAAAGATAACACTTAGTACAATCTTTGTGAACTATTACATGCACAACTGATTGAGAACATCAAGGCTATTAAACATGACAAGAGAAAGATATTCAGGTTTGGCTCTTTGATCATCTACCTGTACTTCCACATTGTTGGTAAACTTGAAAATCTTTACCTAGATAGGAGTAAACATACTATGTCTGAGATATCACTAAAAGCTACATAAGAAAGTAGTGCAAAAGATACTATGGACAAGGATATCAAAACATTCAGGATCAAGATACAGAAGAGGTTCAGGATACTTGAGAAAATAGTTGAGAAATACAAAGACACCATATGCTTCATGGTGGAAATTGACTGTACTTGCATAGAGGCATTTGAGCCTAGAACAAAATGGATTCACCCTCTCGATTATGAAGTTGAAGAACATGTTTTGGAAGGTTATGCACAAGTCCTCCTATCTGCACCCAAGGATCCCAATGAACCTAGATGGGGTACTTACACAGAAAAGAAAAATCAATTTGATTCTGTCTTATATAGTACTGATGACAAAAGGAAGGCATCAAGGATTACCTCAAATATCTTAAAAGTTCATGGTGTTACACAAGAAGACCTAGATAGAGCTAGGGAAGCTAAGATTTCCAAAGAACTTGAGAAAAATCCCACTGAAGTAAAAATAGAAAAATATGATGATATGCCTAAGAAGAAGAAGAAGAAGAAATCAAATGAAGACACATCTGTGCCATCAACCACCATTGATCTAGAATCTTCTCCACCTTTTGTACCCAACAAGTTGACTAGAAGGAAGAAGACATTTCCCACAAGTCATCCATCCTCAAGAACTACAAGGAGCAAGGTAAAGAACACACAAGCCCCTCCTGAGGTAGGATTTAGACCTAGTCTAACTGTTCTAAAGAATATAATTGTTAATGAAGGTAGACTAGAATGTATCAAGAATGTCTATGACACATATCAAGAGATAGACAAATCATAAATTCATTCAATGATTATATCTCATATGATTAATTTTAAGAAGTCAGTATTAAAACTCAAGATAGTTATACCAGACAAACTATGGAACATACTAGACATATTAATAAGGCAAGAAATTGAAGAGGATATGAGGATTAGAGAAGAAACATTATATAGTTTTCTCCCTGTCTGTTCACATGATGAGAAAGCTATACTAATGGACTTAGTTAAACCTCATCTCAGAACCAAAAATAGAACACTTCATATCATGAATAAAGAGTATGATTTGGTTAGTGAAGAGACTCAGAAAGCTTTTGAGCAGGTATTTCTGGATAGACATATGTATCCTTCAACAACACCTACAAAAAAGGTTACTCCAGCTCCTCCCAAACAGGCTACAAAACCAATGATTTAGAATGCAGCTAAGACAGGTCCTCAGGTTTCAACGCCCTTGGTCTCAATAGATTTAGATACAATAAAAGATTCAGGAGATACTATAGTGATTGATGATATATAAATATCCATGACCACCTCTAACAATGACATGGACAAAGTTGAAAAAGCATTTGTAAGAACTGGAGAGACAAAGGAAGTATGCACTCATGAAGTTCCCTCTAAAGATTCAATAGATTTGAATAAAGAGGAAGAATCAAACCAATGATACACTAGTCATGGAGATTCCAATAAAAAGTGAATGCATGGATACTAGTCAGAGTACTATATTCACACCATCCATTCAACCATCTACTTCATTACTATCAAGCCTAACTCCTGACTCAATAAGTCTAGATGCATGGGGAGAAGAAGACTTGATCAAGATCAGTGTCCTAGCCATGGAAAAAGCCAAAGAGAAACAAGTTATGAGAAACCCTCTCTTCTTGGAATCAGTGAACATTTTGAATGACCTAGTGTTTGCAGACAAGAAAGTAGCTCAAATTCAGTCAGTTGATGATGTAGAAAACATCCTAACAAGCTTCAAAGTACATTTTACAAGTTTAGTAGACTTGGCTACTAGAATTGCAGAAGATGAGTATAAAAAGGAAAGACTGAATGAACTAGTAAATAATTTTTCTTTGGATTTAAAGTCATTAAAGATTGGTCAGTCAATGTTGAAATATTTGGCATCAAAAGGAAGGAAGGTTATAGAAAATTGCATGGACAGAGGCAAACTCACCTCTGAACATATCAAAAGGATAGAAGAGGAAAATATCTTGGTTGATAACATAAGATGCTCAGTTGAAACATCATCCCAAGATATAAACATCTGCAACAATATCTATCAAGGTCAGACAGACAAGATAGAAAAAGCTAAAATGGAAATCAGTAAGACAAGGATTAGGTAGACTCAGTTGAGAAATGCACTTGTGCCCTCCTTAGCAGTTCTGGATGAGAACATTAAATAGATTGATACAACCATTTCTACCTATGATCAAGGACCTAGCATGGATTTGAAAAAGATGGAAAAGCTCACATATTCCTTATGTTCCCATCTACAAACAATTGATGCAATAAAGGCATTCTGGCAGCAAGAGATGAAGAATCTACAGATAGCCTATCCAGATGTATACATGAGGTAAGTATCTAGAGACTTACAATTTTAACACCTTTTTAATTAATGTGTAATGTATGTATGAGGAGTAGTGTATATATATGCAAAGAAATATATAGTATATGTTAAGAGAAGAGAATATACATTTTTTGGGTGTTAGTCAACTTTGAGTAACTTGGCCACATTCCTTTGTTGCCATTAATGAAAAAGGGGGAGATTGTTAGAAAGTTGACTCCCAGGGAGTATATGACTTATTTTGTGTTTTCATTATGGAAACAAAGTAATATGGAGTTTTTAAAGCAAACTTAGTAGTGAAAATTGACTAAGTATAGAAGATAATACATAACAGAGATACACAGATGATCAGTGCACTAGCACACATGTGTATAACTGATTTAGACTAAGCACCTTTAGAGATACACTCTATGATATGTTCTTATACTTACCCTATACACACATGGTAGGGAATGTTAGTACGGATAAGTTACAGAAAGAACAAGTACACTAGCAGTTCAGAATATAAAGTATGGAGCCGACTTCAAGATTTTGATTAGTGTGTAATATTTTGTTATGTAAAGGCTAAGCACCTATTGTAGTAAGTTTGTAACCATGTATTAAACATTATTGTAATCATTCTTAAGCTGATTTGTTTGGAATCATTGTGTCTATTGTTTTTGGGCCAACTAGGGTCTTGTTTATAGTCACGTCTATTCAGGTATAAACATGTATATATGTAATGAAAAGATATATTTGAAGTGTCAAAAAAAAATGTAGAGAAGAGACATAGAAGAGTAGTATAAAGATGACAGTATGAGATAGAACCCTTAAAGATGATAAGAGCATAAGCGCATAACCAGAACTGATCAGACATCTGTGTCATATACAGTAGTTCACTTTTGGATATAGTGCATATCTATTCTCAAGAGGTTGTAGCCTTCTTTCTCATTTAGCAGTGAGCTCTTGGATAGTAAGTCCTCACCCCTAACATGGTTGTTTGTAAAATAATCCTAACAGGGTTAGGCCTTTAACTAGGTCATTGTACTTGCATTGTAAAGATTGCTCCTAACAGGGCAAAGGAACTTTAACAGGTTCATTATACTAGTGCAATATTTGTGGGTACTAATTCCCACTGGGGTTTTCCTCTAATCAAGGCTTCCCCATAATCATATTATGTGTTATGTGATCTTGTGTTAAGCTTCAAGTGATATATAATTGATTTATGTTTAAAATTTATGAAATTGAATAATTAGCTAAACACTGATTTACCCCCCCTCTCAGTGTTTCCAACATGATTTAGTTGAAGACTTATGCGCTACTCTAGCTAAGATATATTTATGGGAATTTATTTAAACTTCTCCAAAATATCATGAGGCTTTACAAAAATATTTATCTACTCTTCCTGCTTCGCCTCCTAACCAAGAGAATATAAATTCATTTTTGGATTGCATGCATACTATGCCTTCTGTACCTACTATTTTATTTATTGATGATGATTTACCTTCTTTTGAGGTGCATAATCAATATGATGCTCTTATGGTTTTTTTTTCTATTAGTCAGAGTATCATTTGTAGAACATTAATCAACAATGGATTTGGGCTTAATTTTTGTAGCATGGATATGCTTAAGGAAATTAAGATTGATCTTACAACTATTCAACCGGATAATGTCCCTATTTGTGGATTTGATAATATCGCAAAGAAAACTTTGGGAATTATTACGCTACCTATTAAGGTTGGTCCAGTTCTTCACATGTTATGCCTGGACCTCTTAATTATAACCTTCTATTAGGAAGACCTTGGTTACATACTATGCATGCATTTCTTTATACTCTTCATCGTAAGGTTAGGTTCATTTATAACAATTTGATGTATACACTACATGTGGATGAAGCATTGAATCCTTGCTTAAATGTGGAATATGCCAAGGTTTCTAAACCTATACAACCAAGTAAGGAACCTGAGAAACCACTTGAGGTTAAAAAAATTGAAACTCCATCTTCTTCTTTGACCGGAGATGATTGGGGAACATTGGACTTTAATCCTTCTTTTTTGGGAGAATATAAAGTTTTTGATTTAGAATTTATGAAACAACAAAGTTGGTTTGAAAAACAAGTTTTTACTCCTTCCCCAATTTCTAAGGAATTAAAAAGTAACTTTTTTGCTACTTCACTTGAAGAAACAATTGAGACAATAAAACCAAATTGCTATGACATTGCAACATATGCCGCTCCTTTGACTCAATCTGATATGGTCGATAGATATGGTTCTGGTTATCATCTACTCAAGAAATCAAAATTCAATGGGAAAGGATGTGGTAAATATGAACAAGGCATACAAGTGCCCTTGGAGAACAAAGTTTATGATTATACTTATGGGTTAGGGTTCAATCCTTATAAACAACCATCAACTTTTCCTCTTAATTTCAATCACATCTGTGGTGGATATTTGAAGTTGGTTAATCCACTTCTCCTCAACATGGATCAAAAACCTAGTTTGGATAATTTTCCTGAGGATGAAGCCCTAGCAGATTTTTTAGGGGCTTATGAGGATCTACCTATGTTTCATCATAAAACAGGAAAGCCCTCTTGTCTAAATAATGAAACCTATTTTGGATAACATAATGAACAAGATATTTCTCCTTTGCCAATGGATTCTAATAGTTTAATAACTGAGACTATTGAAGTTCAAGTGGATGTGAATGACTCTGACAAGATAATCAAAATTGGGAAATGTTTTAATAAAGATGAACATGATCAGTTGGTTTCCCTCTTGCTTGAATATAAGGATAGATTTTCTTGGACATATTCATATATTCTGGATATAGATCCTAAGACTGTTACTCGCAATATTGTTCTCAAACCTAATGCTAAACCTGTGAAACAAAAAATCCAAAAGATGAATCTAGGCATTGCCTTATTAGTTAAGGCCAAAATTGAAAAATTATTACATGCTGGGTTCATCCACTCTATTGATTACTCTAAATGGATTTCCAATATTGTGGATATTTCTAAAGGAGAAAATAAGATAATTATGTGCACTGACTTTCAATATTTAAACAAGGCATCCTTAAAAGATGATTTCTCGTTACCTAATATTGATATGATTGTGGATTTGACAGCGGGTCATGCTTTATCAAGTCTATTATGGATGGTTTTTCGGGTTATAATCAAATCTTTATTCCTATCAAAGACCAACTTTAGACCACATTTATAACACCTTGGGGAACATTATGTTGGGTCATGATGCCCTTCAGATTAAGAAATGTGGGAGAAACTTATTAGTGCACTATGACTTTGATTTTTCATGATTACATTCATAAGATTCTGGAAGATTATGTGGATGATATCTTGGAAAAATCTATACAAAGAGAGGATTATGTTTCTATTTTACGACAAATATTTGAAATAATTAGGAGTTATAATATGAGATTGAATCCTAAGGAATGTTCCTTTGGATTTGTTTCTAGTAAATTACTAGGACTTATAATCTCTAAGCGAGGCATAGAGGTTGATAATGAAAATATTGATGCTATTGTTAACATGCCTCCTCCTAAGAACATTTCTCAATTATCAATTTTACAAGGAAAAATTCAATCTATTCATCGCTTTGTTTCTAACTTAGCCGATAGAACTACTCCTTTCACTTCATTACTTAGAAAAGATACCATTTTTTCTTGGAATGAGGGATGTAAACAATCATTTGATCAATTTAAAAAGTATCTCGCCAATCCTCCTATTTTTCAGCATGCTCAATTTAATAAACCCTTTTATCTATATAATTATACTACTCTAAATGTCATGAGTATGTTGTTGGCTCAAAATGACAGTGAAGGTAAGGAAATACCAGTGTACTACATTAGTCAAACTTTACTTGACTATGAAATAATATCCTAACTTGGAAAGACAATGCTTGGCTTTAGTTTATGCTTGTCAAAAACTCAAGAATTACCCATTGATTGTTGAGGTCAATGTGATTGTTAAATTTGATCCTCTAAAACACCTTTTCTCAAAGACTGATCTCTCTGGCCATCTGGAAATGTGGGTGATGTTACTTACGGAATTTGATCTTAATGTCATTTCTCAAAATTCAATTAAAGGACAAGCCTTAACTGATTATTTAGCTGAAGCTCCTTGTCCTCATTCTAATACATGCGTTACCTTAGTAGAATTCCCTGATGAGAGCATTCTAGCTATTAAGCAAGAGGATGTTTGGGAATTATATTTTGATGGTTCTAGATGTAAGACAGGTTCTGGTATTGGCATTATCTTGATCCCCATGTTATATAAATTGAATTTTCCTTGTACTAACAATGTGGCAGAGTATAAAGCTCTTATAGCTGGCTTATGAGTAACTTCATCCCTTCATATTAAAAACTTGGAAATCTATGGGGATTTGTAATTGATTGTGGAATAGATTAAATGAGGTTATCAGACTAAGAATGATAAAATAATGTAAAGAAAAGATTTGGCTCTTGATATTCTTTCACAATTCTCTTCTTATACGATTCAAACTTTACCTAGGAAAGATAATTGACATGCAGACTCGACGGCAAGTGTAGCTTCTTTGGTTTGTCTCAAGAATAATGCCAAAGAATTTAAATTTACTATATATACTCTTAAACACCCTAAAATTTCTAATAAGGTTACTGCTGATTGTTTTAACTTGCATTTGGATGAATGGTATTCGTATATCTTTCATTTTTTGAAAGATAGTACTTTTCCATAATCAGAAACAAGGAACATGTGTAATTATATTAGGAAGCTTGCAGCATGTTATATCATTCTAGGAGATATGCTTTACAAACACTCTTATAATGGTTTTCTATTAAGATGTCTTGGTAGAACCAAAATTTTGATAGCTTTAGCAGAAGCTCATTCTGGTTCTTGTGGGGGGCATTTTGGGGGTAAATCTTTAGTCAATAAACTTCTTAGAATGGGATATTATTGGAAAACAATGGAACAAGACTATTTCATGTTTGTTAAAAAATTTCCTCAGTGACAGAAACATAGTAGTTTAATTCATGCTCCTACTCGTGAGCTTCGTAATAAAGTTGCTCCATGGCCTTTTAGTATTTGGGGTTTTGATCTTGTTGGAAAAATCTCACTAGCTTCTTCTCAAGGACATACATACATCTTGAAAGCTACAGATTACTTTACAAAGTGGGTGGAAGCTATTCCTCTCTATTCTACTACCATGAATGTTATTTGTGATTTCATCCTTAATCATATTGTAGCATGATTTGGTATTCCTTCAACGATATTTTTGGATAACAAAACTTCTTTCAAGAATAAAGAAGTCACAAAATCCTTGGATAAATATCATATTCGGCATAGATTTTCTACTCCCTAATATCCTCAATCTAATGGTCAAGCTAAAGCATCGAATAAAGTTATTGAGAAAATCTTAAGGAAAATAGTTAATAAGCATGCGAAAGACTAGCATACCCAACTTAACTATTCTTTATGGGATTATAGGAATAGTCTTTGTACTGCCACAGGTACTTCTCCTTATAATCTTGTCTATGGTACTAATGTTGTTATGCCCTTAGAATAAGAAATACCTTCTTTACATGTTTCATTTCATGGGATAATCGACAAGGATACTTTTCAGTAACAATGATTAAAAGAATTAGAAATGTTGGATTAACAACGGATAAATGCTTTGGAACATATAAAGGCTTATCATAAATCACTTCAAAAATAGTATAATCATAAGGTGATTTAACAACCATTTTTGATAGGTGATTTAGTCTTGTATGAGAATCAAAGGAATCTGAATGCTTTACCTGGTGAAAAAGGGAAGTTTAGCCCTAATTGGATTAGACCTTTTGTGGTAATTGAGGACTTTTCTTCAGGTGCTTATAAGATTGCTGATATGAATGGAGTCCCTTTTGAGGAACCTATTAATATTATGTATCTCAAATTTTATTATCCATAGTACATCATTATTTCTTTGTGTATTTATGTATTCCTTATAGAATAGGTATGTATTTTTTATAGGTTATGTGATTTTTATACATTCATACATGTCTTCATTTTTTCTTTCTGTTAAGTTTTATGTATTGGTGAAAAATAAAGTAATCAATCAGATAACTAACTAGGCAAAGAAAAATTTTCATATATAACTTCTATGAGTTTGATACATATATGGCACATGTGCCTTATCTATCAATCTCTATCTCTACGCTCTGAGGGTCGATGGCTCCCAGCTCTCTCTGGTCTATGATGTGAAGCTGAGGATCTTGGTACGATAGTCCGTGTGTGACTCCTCAACATGCTCATCTCATAGTTACGTTCCTGGGCTCTCTGGAGGTGAGCCATCAATTTCTCTTCTCTCTCTCTGCATAACCTTAGCTCTTGTTAGACACATGCAAAAAAATCTGCATGTCTGTTGGGATCTCTATGTCCAATGAGGGACTCTCACTTGCTAGCTAGCAGTTGGTAGGATATGAATGTATCCTTCAGGACCTCAGATATAAAGCTCCTCCACGCTGCTACACTAGCTATAGAGTTCAAACATATTTATCTTTTAGTACTTCTTTTTAAAACATTTAATTAAAATATCCAAATATATTGCATGTTTCATACCTAGATCTCCCTCCTGGGCGTCACTAAAGGATCTAAATGGTGGGGGCATGAAGTGACTTCTCTCTCCACACTTTCTATGTTTGGGTCACAGTGGTGGTGTCTCTGTATGAGTGTGGATAGGTTGTCATGATCTCAATGGTACAACATAGACAACATACTCATCTGCACCTATACTATCACTTTGGGGCATCTCCTTTGCTCCCTCTTCTTCTCTCTCCTCTTCTCTCTCCTCTTCTCTCTCTCCTCCTCCATAGGATCTCCCTTGGATATGGGCTCCTCCTCATCTCTCGTATCCTCTTCCTCCTCCACTAGTATGCCACTACATCGGTGTGTCCTCTCTGAGAGACCTAGATTACCTATGGGATAGTCATCAGGGAAGATGGGGTGGGTTCCCTGTAGACAACAATATTTGATATACTCTTTGCTAATACCTAAATAGAATACATCAGGAGCTACCTCTGTATCCTCAGTCTCATCTATCTTGATATCTACAATATCTACTACTGTAGGTTGGCATATAGTGTTAGGTCTTTGATAGTATCTAGTTGGGTGTACATACCAAGCTACTGCTCTAGGGACCCCCTATATCAGACCAAATTGTCTCATCACACTATCATAGTAATATGGCATCACTGCATGACAAGTAGGACCCTCTAGTAGCTTGCACTTCTATGAGTGTCTCAACTGGTGTTGAGTATCTCGATATTCTATCATCAGACAGTACGGTCTCCATATCACATCAATACCTAATACACGGTTGAGGCATACCCTCCAAAAGAGGATATCCCTGTACTACTAGACATCTACTAGTGGGTAGGAAAAGGCTCTCGGTGTGCTCATATCTACCTTCATTGTAACACCATGTGGTTGTGTACATGTTTAATGCTCAAATATCCAAACTTGTAGCAAGGTGCATACTGTGAGACTCTCCCATTGGTATCTCACTAATTGACACAACTCATTATAGATATGTACTAACATGCTACGACCCCATGAGAAGATAGTCATGTCACCCTCCATCCTGTGTATGAGATGAGTAAATGGTTCTAAAAATACTATACCCTTTGTGTTGGGTACTACAACTAAAGAGAGTATACACATCATCATGTTTTGTACCAAAGGTGTCGGGCCTGCTAGTATGGCTGATAGACTGATCTGATTTTCTTGGGTCCTCATATATGGTACTCATCCTAAACAATAATCCCCATATAAGAGGTTCTTATTAGTACCCCATTACACTCTCATTCGGATAGGCTCACCTCAGACTAGAAGTCGTAGGATCCTATACACATCCTCCAGTGTGATCGTGATCTCTCCTAAGGGAAGATGGAAGGAACAAGTATCCTCACCCCACCTCTCTATCATGGTTGATATCATGGCTCAATGGAACCTCCTCTTTGGTAGGACTTCTACCTAGTACAGTCCCACATCTCTCAATATATGTATCTCATCCTTCTATAGCTCAGACAAGTTCTCTCTAACAGTCAGCAATAGCCCTCTAAAGGGGTGCTATCAGAGACGGACAAGATCCTGTCAGCACAAACAACATCATATCAATACTCTATCTTCATGCAACTATAATACTAACTTGACCAGGTAAAGGTTGACCTTTCTGGGTCAAGGTCAACCTTTTTGGGTCAGGGTTAACCTTATCCCCAAAAAGGGTGAGATCTTCCTAGTTATGGTCAACCTTAAAGGGTCAAGGTCGACATAAATGGGTCAGGGTCAATATTTTTGGGTCAAGGTTGACCTTACCTATGAAAAAATGAATTTTATGACTAGAAATATAAAAAAAATGAACTTACCTTAGGAAGTGGTTGTCTGCTGGCTAGGCAGTCTCTCACGATATCCATGTGGATCACTCAAAGTTCTTCTCTCTTCGACATTTTGCTTCTTTTCCTAAAATCTAAAAATGGTAAGAATAAGAGGGTAAGTGGTTCCTTCTCTTATTTAAAGCTACAAATTAGGGATTTATTAGGTTTTTGTTTGAATTTACTTAGGTTAAATTTGAATTTTCCTTCATATGCATTTAGATAGACATTCACTCTTTTCATCATAACTTGAGTTTTGTAGCTCTGTTTTTAGTGTCATTAGTGGCATTGGAATTTTTATTCAAATACCTAACCCCTTGAATCAATTTGGGAAGGTTAGGAATACTTCTAATTGGTTCAAGAAAGGAATTTTCAATAAACTACATATCTAGTGTATAGATCTAACCTTATCACCTTGTTTCACCTTTTAGAATTAGTAAGCCGAAATAGGGGGACCATAAGGGGCTCTATGCACTTATCAAATTCATCCTAGTAAGTCTTAGGTTCTCTATGGATTTTTATTAACCTTTTGTGTTGTATGTTGTGGGTACTATCTATTTCTTTCAGGATCTCTACATTGAGGACTTGGCTATATCCTTTTTATTTCATAATTTTTTCTTACTTTAGCTTGCATATTCACATAGTTTCATATCTAAGCTAAAGTGAGGGATAAATGTATCATCTTAAAATGGAAGAACTTCCATTTTGGTAGGTTTAGCACCCCTATTTAGTACTCTTGCATATTAAATTTGTATTTAGGATGCATCTACACTTGATTATGCATTTCTAGGTGAAATTCGGGTTAGATGTAATGCCCCGCCAAGGAACCCAGGAGAACTTAACCTAAACATTACACTAAATTCACAGAATAATTTTGTTTTAAATGTTTACAAACAATAATGTTAACAATGTGAAAGAAATACAATGAAGTACATGACATACATGAAATACAACTCATACATAGATAACATTTCTCGAGGGTTCCTTGACGTAGAATTACTTAAGTGAAAGAATCTACAATTAAAAAATATAAGAACTATCATAAAGGTTACATAATCTGAAACCAATTACATACATCTCATAATAAAAGATTACATATACATTTGATACCATAAGGTATACTACCTAATCAACATCCACTACACAAATCACAGTGTATGTAATAATACATAATAAACAATACAATACATCCTCCAAAGGATGATAAGCAATAGATACATATGGTACAAAATACACAACTCAAGTAACTGAACAAGTCTCCAAAAGACTAGGAAGATGAAAATGCAACAAGGAACATCCAAGCATGAAGAAGAATATGTCAGAATCTCAATGGTAATAAGAATCACTACCACCCGATCATGTGGAACCAAAGGTCCACTCCCACCATACTGAGGAGATAGTAACAGGCCCATCACACGGGGTATACAATAACAACACAAGCAAGGTACACATGATCTCGTACTCAAATGCAAAGGAAGATCTTGGAAGCACTCTAAACCATAACAAGGAACACTAAACAACACCAGAGGTACTGACACATGTAGGATAACCTAAGCTGTATATAGGAAAGTGTCATCATGTACGTCACATCCTTGAGTTAAGTCCTAGAAATCCCTTAATGGATTCTGGCACCCAAGTGACTATACATGGCATCAATGATCCTTCAAACAGACAAGATCACTA
The DNA here is from genome assembly GCA_018584345.1 of Thuja plicata. Lineage (NCBI taxonomy): Eukaryota > Viridiplantae > Streptophyta > Pinopsida > Cupressales > Cupressaceae > Thuja > Thuja plicata. Next base: position 1,221,615 of record MU224931.1, read on the forward strand.
ATGATGTTTGAACCCGCACCTCGAAAGGGGGAAAGCATCATCTAATCCTCCATATTAGCCTATACTAGCGCTCAAGCATGGGTGAGGCATTAATCTTATTAGTTCAATACTAGGGCATCCTAATTAGATTAATTATGTTATCACTTTTTACCACTACTTACAATAAGAAAATCCTAGCAGCCACTTGTGGGCTCTAGTACTTATTTCAAGCCACCTCCTACTATACAACTAGGTAACCTACCCTAGGTTCACAAAAGAGTATCTTAAGGATAGATCATAAGTCAAATTGCATCCTGTACATTCAAGTGCACATAGGTTCTCAATAACTCTAAAATATCCATAGTGTCCTCACAGGACCAATCAATACATCATACTGAATTAGGTTGGGTTTAGGAAATCAGGACCATGACATCATCATATAACACAAACTAATCATCACGATAACACCATATAGAAAGTACGATCCCAAAACCTCTGGTTTTAAGTCCTAGGGTTATCTAACCCAACAGATACCCGAAAGCATGATAACATAGAAGAACATACAACTCATTTAAACATGCACCCAAAAACACAACATAGTATAATCAAATCATATTCAGAATGCATTAAATTAGATACAATGTTGACGCAGGGACAAACAAATTTATAATTCTTAATCATGCAAATTCATTTATCCACTAAGAATTACTTAATCCAGACTCTAATAAACCTCACAATTCATTAAATTCAACTAATTATCATTTCTCTTTCTATTCCAAATACATACATTATAAATCCATCATATTATAAAATATTCCTATAATGAATTCATTTTAGCATGCATCAACTATTTCGTACTTAAATATAGCCTAAATTGGTTAATTGCAAAACAACTACATTATATATATACAATAACCATATTTAAGTTTATCTAAAGTACAAATCAATTTAAAAAAATTCTTATCTCCCACGATACTAAATTAAACAATGAACTATATTGATTAAAATTAATAATCCTCTATTAATTAAAATTAATCATCCCATTTAACTAAAAATTAAAACTAGTTCATTATTTAAACATTGATATACATATGGATTTAAAAACTAAATTTAACATATATATAATTATAATTAATACAATATATATTAATTGATAACTAATATTAATTATAAATTAAAATTTTATTAAAAACCAAACTAAATAAATTTTAATTAAATTAAAAAAAATATAGTAAAAGAAAGGCATATACTTATGGGGGGGCCGCATGGCACAGCCCCCTACGCATTGAGCGCGTGAGGTAGGTGGGCCCGCGGGTACCTCCCCCTGCACTTTGTAGTGCGTTGTCCCATGTGGGGACCGTTGACATGGCCGCCCACCTTGGAAGGTGGCGCAGGCCCTTGGGGTTGGTGGGGATGGGGTCCCACCTCCCCTTTGTCATTAAAAAAAAAAATTTAGAACTTTTTCTTTTTTAAAATGAAAATTTATAACTGCGTTTTCCCCTTTTTAAAAGCAAGTCAATTTAAATTTTTTTTTACAAATCCGAAACGTAAAATATTAAAGAAGTAAAAAGGTTTTTTTTTTTTTTTGTCTTTTGCTAATTTTTTTCCTCCTGGGTAATTTTATTATTTTTCTTCACACCAGTTTGTATTTTTATTACAGAGAGTCAATTTTTGAAATGATTTAATTTTTTTCCAATGCAAATACAAGGAAACTAAATATTTTATTTTTCCCTATAGTTAAGACTATAGTAAGGATTGATTTTTCAATTTCTATGAGATCTAGAAGGAATTTCTTCATGAAATTTTGATAGCATAACGGTACTATGCCAAGTAAATTAAAAACATGAAAATGATAGATCTAGGGTTTTAATAAACACCCAAAAACCTAGAAATACTTTTACACCATATAGAAGCAAAAATACCAACATGCATGTATCTAACCACTGAAAAACTCTAGATTTTACAAAATTGAACACAATACATGGAGGAACAAAAACCAACCTTATTTCCAATGCAAGAACGAAAGAATGTGTCTTTAAAGATGAGAGCAAATCTGAAACCCTTCAAGCACAATTCGACCACAGATCTAGAAACCACGAAGATCTGAACACCCTCACAAGCAAGAAAAAAAACTGAAAATTTTGAAGCAACAAGCAACCACAACAATCCACAATCCTTCAAAAATCCCCAAATCACTAAGAGCTCTCCCAATTCCAAAAACCTGTTATGAGGGAAATGAGAGGAGAATTTTCCTAAAGAGAATCAACTTCCCCTAATTGTGCAAACCCTCATGACAACTCCCCATTCAATCCCTAAAATAACTTAACTTAAAATTGAAAGTAAATCCAAATTAAATAATTAAAATATACTTTATTGCCACAACTCAACTTTGACTCCTAATATCAAGTTGAGATATTTGAATTTTAAAATACTTTTTCAACACATTCATGCACGTGTAATTAATATAATATTAATTTAAATAACTTAAATATTTAAAGCACTATAATCCATGCAACTTAATTTTCAATTAAATACTTAATTAAATATTAATATTCAATAATTGCACTTTAATTAAACTTTTAATTTAACATAGGTATTCAATTTAATTTTCAATTAATTAAATACCCTATATTTAATAATCAATTGCCATAATATTTAATTAAATAAATAACATGATATATCACCCACATAATCACATCAAGCACCTAAAATCAAACACAAGCAAAATCAAACATGATCAAGGAAGGGGATACACAAATTCCTGTCAGCTACATGAATTTGGTAAAGGTAGTCAAAATAGATACTTGTCCACTAACTAGGACAATTAGGTTTAGGATAGGATTTGGACCTGAAAACTATCTCCCCTCTCTTACCATTGAGATTAATGCAATAGGGCATGCTCACTACTGCCAATTCAGGGAAGACGTAGCCCGGTACTTGCAAACCTGTCATCACAAAGATGAACATACATGGATATATCATATGGTAAACAATGGTTGAGACCAGGTTATTGTGTGGATCTCGCCAAAGCAAGTAACTAAGACTCTGTCCCATACTATACCAAGCACATCAAATAGTAATGCAAACATACAATGATCCATGTGCATATAAATCTAAGGTCAGTATTGTCAGAAAACCATAATCGAAATGAAATCCTAACATATACATAAGCATCATTAAATAACCATAAATCACATATACTCAGAAGATACAATCATGATAATAATGGATCAATAATATACTGAAATGCAATACATAAATACCCTCAAGATCAACTAAAATAACCAGACATACATCAAAATTCCTAAAAGAGATTATAAATTGACACAGATAGATAGACTAAGGGGTAGGTATTACATTAGGATCATGTGGATCCTCCTTAATTTCCCTCTTTGTGGATTTAGTTTTAGGTAGAACCTATGTACTGGCTCTCCTAATCTTCCTCATACCTCTTCTATGGCCTATGTGCCTCTGCTCAGCACTCTGGTGTGTTTTCACACCTTCCCAAGTCCCCGGTTGACAAGGGAATCTTACAGATTTCTTAAGGTGACATACCTGAAACCTCAGGTTATGGTTGAGGTTGATTATGACCTAGGTTAGAATCAATGTTTACCTTGACCTAGGTTAAGGTTGAGTTTGATGTTCACCTTTCTTAGGTGTTGGTCCCCGCTTTCAGATCCAGAACATATCGGGGCCCTAAACTTAAAAATAGGTCCCAGGGTCTGCGTGCAGAAGTATTTTCTCCAATATTTGAATTAATACATCCCCTCCTTGGTTGGTGATTGTAATTGGACCATAATTCATTGTGAAATTTGAATTTGGGACCCTTGCATTTCCCTAGGAGGTCTATCTTGAAATCTCTATATAAGCAATCTCTTTTGCCTTGATTTGGGCATGACGAAATTATGATTATGACATGATGATGATGCAAGAATGCAAGAGGATCATATAGATGGAAAAGATATTATGATTCCTTAATACATGCAAGAATTTTTGTCAACAAGCTATTGTGGATCTTTATTGGAGCAAGAAATAGTTCTTCCTTCCTTCCTTCTTCTTGGATCTATCATTTTCAACATTCAAGCATTCAAAAGATACCATCACGGGGTAGCAAATACGGATTATGAGTTTGGTAGGAGTACTTTAGCCTTGGGGGCTTGGTATGCTTTCAGTACCATATTAAAATCTATGCATTTCTCTCTCATTTCAATTCACGCGATGGTTTTAATCTAGAGGATTAGATCTTAGCACCACACATCCAAAGCTCTTCTTAAGAGCAACACACACATACATTCTATTACATCTAACTATTCATGGAGGTGGAAACCAAAAAATAGGGGTTTGACTAAGGAAAAAATCTATATATCCACCCCAAAATACCCTTTTTTAGATATCTACAGTTGCTATTTCGAGAGTTGCAGGTTAGAATCGACATTCTATTCTGTGTCAGAATCAGACTTTCTAGGTCAGAATCAAACTTTCAAGGTTAGAGGCAAAATTCATTTCTGGGTCAGAGTCAAAATTTTGTTCTGGGTCAAAATCATACTTTCTGGGTCAGAATTGGACATTTTGGGTCAAAGGTGACATTCATTTTTGGGTTAAAATTGGACCAGAGCTAGACTTGGAAAAGATTTCTGGGTTTTCTCTATCTCCATGTCTTTATTCTAGATTCGGTTGTAGATTTTATGGAAACTCAACACAGACATCAAAGAAGGGGTATTTCCAGATCTACTATAATGTGAGGTATGTTTTTAAATCTTTTATTCTTTGTAATACTTTCAAATCTATATTTCCATTTCAATAATATAGTACACATAAAAAATAAACTAACAATAAATGTAAAGGGTGATTAGTATGTGACATCAGATCTCTAGTTCTAAACCCTAGTAGATCTACCATACCACATTTTTATCCTTTACACATACTATGACTAATCATATTGCAATAAATTATAATTTCTTGAGAGAATTGGTTCAGGACAAGGAAGTAAGGTTGGAATATGTGAATACTAAAGAACAAATTGCAGACATATTCACCAAACCTTTACCTAAGGATGCATTCTTGTATCTTAGAGGAAATCCAGGGGTGATTCCTCTAACCAAGGTTCACTAAACCCCAAATTAGTGATGCATCAGCCGAGTTATAGTACAAATCTAACAAGTTGATGCAGATTGTCAAAGATTATTGCATATGAATCAGTATATTAGGTACATTACAACTTCATTGGATGGTGTCTTTGGCATTGGATTTCAAAGAGGGAGAGATTATTGATGTCATGCCAAAAAAATTGTTTAGGGAAAGAAATCAGTATATCAGAGGGAGAATTTTTATCAGAAATACAGATTAATGTAAGAGGGAGAATTATGTATTTCAGTAACCATGAAGAAAGAGGGAGTTTTCTGGACAAGAATTAGAATGAAGCTAAGGACATTAATAAATTTTATTCTTGTTTCTATTGCTCTAGAATTCTTTTTATAATGACATGTTGTGTTGCCATCAATGCCAAAGAGGGATATTGTTGAAGACAATTATTCAATTATATATTGTCATTGATGTATACATAATTGTATTAATGTTACACAAATTTATAATCCTAACTGAGCATATTGAGTGTATTCTGAGCTCTCTCAGGAATTGATGAAGACTCTAGTATCAACCAAGTGATTCTTAGCACTAACTGAGTTCACTCGTGCAATATAGTAAGGTTTGACATTGAAGGATTACAGTGTTAACCGAGTTATGCATTTAGTGTCAGTCGACTAATAACAATTTACACTTTATGTTTAATTGGTTAATTGCAGCTGATAGATTTGAGTTTTATTGTTTATTTGGAAGGTTATTCAAGCTAACTTGACAAGGTTCATCATATATATACAAGGTCAAGTTTGGATTGAATGTGTGAGTTTTGATATGAAGAGTGAAGATGAAATAAGAGGGAATTATGATTAAGGATAGAATATCCAGAGTGAGCTACATAAGAATATTTGATCACTAAGGATCTAGTTAAAGACAAAATAGAGATCTAAATCTGCAAAGATAGTTACTTATTCAATCAAATCAATTCATTGTTAATCTCTAACAATTGTAGCAGTGATCCAAATCTCTTTACATAATAGACTTAATAGTATTTCATAAATCCTCTCACAAGGTGGAATTTCTAAATTGAAGTGTTTGAAGACCTCTAACAAGGCCACTCCTTACAGGGTGATCAAATCCTCTAACATGGTCACACCTTACAGTGTGTTTTTTTAACCTTTAATAGGGTTGGATCCTAATAGGGCTCACTTCAGAAGATTGAAAAATAGTAACTAGTTGTAATTAGTGGTTTTTCCCAAATCAGGTTTCTGTGGTAAATCTCAATGTCATCTATGTACATGTTATTTTCTTTATGCTTTATGTTTTTGCACTTAATCACTTAAGGATAATTACATTTAATATCTTAAGATTGCTTTGTTAACCGAGTAACAACATAATATCTTTGTTAACTGAGTAACAGTGATAAGTTTGATTAAGACATCTAAGGGACTTGGATTTGTTTTTGTGGTAAATGATTCACCCCTCCCCTCTTAGTTACTCAAATCATTTACAAAAATTATTAGATGCAAGGTATGATCCACTGCCTAAACAAGTTTCAGGAGTATGCAACTTTGGCATTGTTGTTAAAGAGGAAGAATAAATAATTTATGATCTAAGAATAGAAAGAGGGAGAATAAGAATAAATAGAAAAGAGAGACTAATAAATGAACACAGAAGGAGAACAAGATCAAATATCTTAGAGGGAGTAAAGAAAAAATAGAGATGCTATAGTATGCCATCATCAATTGACAATGTTGCCATCAATGCCAAAGAGGGAGATTATTGCTCAACTGATGGAGATGATGATGAAGAATAAGATTAGAGGCATACAAGATTGTAAAAAGGATTAGATCAATTTTTATTTTATCATTAATGTCAAGCAATTGATTTCTGGTTCATATTGAATTTCCATATCTTTCAGAGTTGTTTTAATTGGGAAAAGTTATTAAAGATCAGACAATGATAAGTTAATGTTGAGATAAAGGGTAAGAATAAATAGTTAAGTTACGAAGAAGAAATAAGTATATTGATAAAGGGTTGTGTAAGTTGGTCAAGACACTAAGACATTGAGGCACTGAGAAATGCATGTTAGTCATCGATCCAAGAGTAAGTTGCTAAGAAGGAAAGATGTTAGAAACAAGGATATGAATGCGTTTAATGGTGAGCCACAGTGATTTGGAAGATTACAAGAATGAATAAGAAGGTAGTCACAAGATCTACACATGGGAAAATTCAAGGTAAAGATCTATGGTATAGATTAAGCGGAAAAATTGATGGTTTTACTTCCAAGAAAAGTGCAAGGTCTGAGGTGATAGTGAAGTAGTTCACCGAGTTTCAAGTTCACTGAATCAGTTCAAAAAGTTGATCTAATGATAGAGAGATTGAAGGAAAATCTAATAAAGGAGATTAAGAGGAAAACATAGAGTCTATTTAAAGGATGAATTTGAATAATTCAAGAGCTAGCAAGTTGAAGTTTTGAAGTGCTATCGAGCGATGCAGTGAAGAGAAAAGAGGTGTAAATCTGAGTCTAAAGCAGAGATTGATGAAGTTTTAATGCTAGTAGTCAGAGAGTGCATAAGGGATCTGATCAAGCAAGAGGTATTTACAGTTTAATAGATCATTTTATACACTGTTTCTTATTTTCATTTGCAACAAAGAAATCTCTTATCTGAGTGGGCTTAACAAGTCTTATTGTAAAATCCTTGAGAAAGGTGACATTATAAAAGAGTGTTCAAAGCCCTCCAACTAGACCACTCCTAACAAGGTGAAGATATTAATGAGTCTAAGGTAAATCCCCTAACAAGGTCACATATAAAAATATGTATTATAGTCTTTAATAGGATTGACATTTAACTGAGCATACTTCAGAAGAGTATTTTCATTTGTGGGAAAAAATTCCCACAGAGGTTTTTCCCAAATTAGGATTCCTTGTTAAATATGGTTTTATGTGTGTTTAATGTTTCATCTGCATGATATTTATTGTTTATTCAAGTTGTTGTTTGAGTTATTGAAGTTATAGGTGATTTGGTTGCTGCTATAAATTTTTTTACCAAGTTGAATTAGAGTCAAGTTTAAAGTTTAAAGCATCTTAGTTTTCTAATTCATCCCCACCCCCCTTTCAGTAATCCAACATTAACATGGTCTGAATTTTACACACTCCCTTTAGCATTTCCCTGAACAGGTATCACCACCTTGTCAAACCGCAAGGTTAAAGCATTGTCTTCAAAATTTGTCACGAGGCTGTGACTAACTCATCATGAACCTTTTCTTCATTGCATCCTTGTAATCCATCCACCTTAAGTACATTTTAAACCTAAAAAAATATGACATGCGACCATACCATTGTCTTAACCCATTAAATACATTCTACACATAATATCCTCACTTCCCTACAGGCGAAAACTAGGACCCACAAAAAAAAATGTGAGGCCATGACAAGGCATCACCATAATATTTCTTTCTTCCTCACAAGCTCATGGCTAGAAATTTTTTTCCCCACTAACCATCGTGAATATGCAAGAAACCATCATGGTCATCAATAAAACTAAAACAAATTGCTTCTGAAGCCATCTGCCCAGGCATCATTCAACAATATTCATAAATATTGACTCTTTCAAACTCAATCTTCTTGTTAAAAACCTAAAGAAAAAAGAATGAAATTCCTTTAATGTCTATTGTGCAAGCATCCATGTACAATATTTCATAAAATTATGAAAAAGTATAAAGTCATAAATAGTTCTAGATTAATAGTTTCAATTAATCAATATATTAGTGACATACAATCGACTCGATTTTCTCTATAACGAATTGATAGAATTTTTATAAATAAAAATAAATAGCTTTACATAAAATTAAATGTTCTAACATCCTACAAAAACCCCAAATATAACTATTGAACCGCCCCTATCTGCTAAAAACACTTCAAAGCCAGACTTGCCGACTATAACCCTCACTCTACACCATTGATTCCTTTGTAATTACAAACTTTGCAACATATTATCAACAAAAAAATTGTAGGGTTTATAACCATCACCTCCTAAACCAAGATCATTAAATTTTTAATGGCATATACACTTAAAACACTAAACAAAAAATGGAAACAAAAAAGATGAAGAGGAGCTGAGCTCTGGCTTGTTAGCTCATGCTCCATAAACTGCCTTGCATCACCCTATCTCCAACCTCAACGAACATATCCTCAGGTGGAAATCAATTTCCTTAGATCACCTCAGCTGTAGCCTCATCAAGCATCTCCTCAAGGGGACCTCTTACATCCCAGCATTGTGCTTCATTTCTTCAATCTCTTCATCCAATTGCCTTATTGCTAACACCAATTTAAGAGTTATCCACCCCCTTGGAGCTTCTTTAAAGAGATATTTGTGCTTCTTCTCATCAAACCTCCAGATGAAAGAGGAAAATTTGGTGTCTTCAACCATCTCAATTTTTTTCGAGTTCTCACTAAAATTCATTCTCAGTCCAGGAAAGTTTAATTCAAGAATGGAATCCAAACCTCCAAGGAATTCTACAGACATAATGGACTGAATTATCATCAGAATATTCTCCACTGGCTCTCCCAATTTTACACCTCATGCCATGATCATGGAGTACACATCTATGTTCATCCCATGCCTAATTTTAATCTAGTTAAACATGCCTTCTAGAATCAATGACACATAATCATCCGGCTTGGGATCAGTAAACAAGAACAAGCCTTTTAATTTCCCCTTCGACACCAACCGTAAAAACATATTTTTTATCTTTGTTGTAGTAAAGGTGAACGATGTTTCCATCTTCAAACCACAAAACTAGACCAATTTACCTGGATTGATAATTATGAGAAACTTTGGTGAGATTTATCAAATTGTTGGGACATCTCCCACAATAAAAACTATGTCCTCTCGTTAAACTCGCTATCATTTTGGTTGTCCCACCAAAATTAATTTATTGCACCCATAAAATACCACCATCTAACCTACCACCTTTTATAAATTTCCTTTCTTTTTTAAATTTTTTAACTGTTAACTATTTTATAGTTTCAAATTTTAGAAGTCTTCAATTTGAATTTCCTCTTTACTTGCATAGGATATACCAATTAGATAGGGTGTATGCTTTGTTTCACATGAAAATTTTTAAATTCATTCACAAAAGATAATTTAGCACCAATAAGATCTATATAATTATGAAAATGCCAAGCTTCCAAAGAACCTTTGATAATTGTATGAATAATAATTTGGGAATCCCCTTCAAGATGCAGTTTTGACCCCACTAAACTTCTTTCCACTTTGACTCCAACCAATGTTCTCTCTGCTTCTACCACATTGTTAGTTCCATCTTCTAATCTCTTATAACCTAAAGCTATAGTTTTACTTGTCTAGTCCCAAATAATAAATCTTGCACCTGATGGGCCATCCCTTTGAAGCCCCATCAAAGTTTACTTTCCACCACCCATCCTCTAGTTTTGTCCACAGACTCCACAAAATTGGAACCGACACCATAGACATTTTATTGACCCAACCAAGCCCATTCATAGACATTCAATCTCCATTTCTTCCAATTCTAACAAATCTCAAAATCCTAAAACGCTATTAAGCCACTATAAATTAAATACCAAATTCAACAATGGAATATTTTTTTTTAGCATTTGCAAATTTTATAGATTTATTTTTCTTTTATTTTCCCTATAGTGTTTTAAATAGCATGGATTTTTTTCCCTTTGAATCTATTTTTGAGTTTTTTTACTGATACAAGGATTGGATAAATTGATTTTATTTTATTTAAGAAAATGTATGAGCTTCACCTAAAAATACCCTCCTAAGTGGATTTAGTGTTGAGTGGAATGGCAATTGGTATGGTTTTTTTGTTGTCTTATCTTGAGAGACAAGTCAACATTAATACATGATGCAAGATAACAAAAAAATTACCTGCAATTTTGTGGTTCAATGGGAAATTTATGCTCTGATTGTTCCTGCATCCATTGGAACTCTATTCTATGATTGTTCCTACAGCAAAGGCAGGACAAATTAACTTCCTATTTGTTTTCTAAGAACTATGTTTCTCGCATCTATTTCAATCTATTTTAGTTTTTGATTCATCTAATATGATTATCATTTTGTTTCATATGTTGTAATATTAGATATTTAACACAAAAATATTTTATTTCATTAAATAAAAATAACTTTACATAAAAATATTTTTTTTTGGGCAGAACTTGGGTCTTCCACAAGATGAATATGATCCTCAAGACACAGATCCAAAATATATTGGTTCTAATCCATATCATAGGACAGAGGATCATCGTCATCATCATCATCATCATCATCATGGACGCATACCATCTTCACTTGTATCATTTTTACTTATATTATTTGTAAACGAATTTAGACAAACATATGTCTCTGGTAAGGGGGTTCATGTTTGTGGTTCTGGGTCATCAAGGTAAATTGAATTGACTAGGGTAGGAAGTAGTGTTGCTTTCACTAGCACTGGAACCCTAATGAATGGAATTGAATATGCATGTGCATTTGGATCCTAATAGTATAGAGCTGAAAGTGTTATTGATGGTGGAAAAACTCTTGCTAGCTTTGGCTTTTCTCCTACACCTGAAGGATATGAAATTGGCACTTCTCACATTGAATGTGGGCCTTGATCTCAATTTTTTGAAACCCCTTCCATTTCCCATGTATCATTTTGACTTATGTTGACTATTGGACATGTATCATTTTGACTTATGTCAGCTATTGGGCATGTATCATTTAGACATGTTTTTGATCTACTGGCATATTGGACTTTCACTTCTTTTAGTTATTGTGTGTGTGTATTTGGGTACCTGTTAGATGGACACAAACACTTCAATAGATCATTGTTTTAGCAATATAGGGTTAGTAAAAGCATGAAAAACACATAAAACCCTCTAAAGGTGACCTATTTCCTTCTAATCTAGGAAGATTATGAACACCAACATATCAGCCCTCAAAATATGTTGATGAAACAGTGACCAATACAACCTAGGTACGAAGGATTTGAATTAAAATGAGCTAAAATGGTGAAACAAGCATGCAAACTAGCTATGAAAG
>MU224931.1:1240266-1265606 GCA_018584345.1 Thuja plicata
TTGGTTTGATTTAATTGGTTTGAATTGATTTAAATTATATGGCTATAATAGTTAATATAATTTAGTGATAAAAATCACCTAGGATATTAAATTGATTTGAAGAATTATGCCAAGCAGTAACAGGGTCATTTGGACATAATCAAGGGTATGATCACACTTAGGGAAAATAGGTCCATAGTTGGAACAGACCAAATTTAGGTGGTTACATTTTCCCCTCTTTGAATTGATGTGCGAGCAGTGCATTGATTCAAAGAAAGTTTTTCGATTTTGACTTTAGAAAGATTGAGAATCTTGTTCTTGGTTGTCGAACGAAATGTTTATGAGATCAGTCTTGCACTTCATTGAACAAAACTAATAGAATTGATTTTGAACTTGGTTGTTGTCCAGAGATCAATAAAAGATTTTAATAATATCATTTCTGAACTTGGTTGTCATCCAAAAAAATGATAATACTGATTCTGAACTTGGTTGTCGTCCAAAAGCTAGTATGAAGCTGCTAGGAGCTTTAAAAGTCTTTTTAAAATGAGGAAACATAAGATATCAACTCATGAGAACCAAAGCTTTCTATCCAATAGTTCCGACTTAGTCAAGGAAACTGTTATGCCCCTAGTTTTTTTGATAACGAAGTCATTTTGATGTTGTTTCGAGAAAAAATTTAATTGATGATAGTATGATCATGCCCCCTTGGGAACAAAATCAAAGGAAAAGAAATAAATCCCTTAGTTTGAAAAGAATAGAACACTTGCATGAAGTGACAAGGCAAGAAAGATTGGAGTAGAAGATGGTGTGTTTTGAAAATAAACAAATGATTATCAAGTTAATTACATGAAAATATGAGTGATAAGGCTGATAAAATGATGTTTAGACCAAGATGTATGATGAAATGTGTAGTATTTACCAATATGGTGAATAAATGAAGCAAACCCATAAGTTTTGAAACTGTCACAAAAGTGATACAGTGCTACTGAAAACATCACGGACACCTTTGATTTGGTTCCCGATTGAGTAAAAAGGGAATAGAAATGAACTAGGAGTTGTCCAGGAGGAGTTTCAGAAACCTTAAATGTCTCAAAAGACCCATATAAGCCTCCAAAATTACCATTTTACTATTCATTTTCACATTCCTCCATAGACATTCAGAGAGCTCTGCAGCAAATATGGTAGTCCCTGTGAGGAAGCACCGATTCAAGATGAGCCACCGACACCAGTGACCAGCCGATTACCCATTGCTAGTAAGTTCCCGATAAAATACCCTGTGAATTTTGCATTTTTAAATTTCATGCAGTTTTATCAATTTTAGAGGCCTTTGAAGTTAGGATCGCATCTGGTCAATCCTGACTCGGATCCAATTTTTTCTGAGTCGTAACCAGTTTTTCCAAATTTGTGTGTCGCATCCGGGTTTTCCCGGATCGCATCTCGTTCCTTAGGTTTAGTATTATTTTATTAAGAAACCCATCAGGGGACCACATCCCAGTTGTTTGGGATCGTACCCCACATTTAGAATCGCATCCCATTTTTCTAGGATCCCATCCCGTATACGAAATCACATCCTATCTTTCCAGAATTGCATCTAGGAGAAGACTTAGATTTTTAATTTTATTTGATCTATTTGCATCTGACGAACTTGGAATGACTTAGCGAAGTAGGATTCTTCCCCTTTTTGTAGATATTTTCTGATTTATTTACTATTGTGTCCAAAATCAGGCCCAGTTTGAGGTAGTTGCCTTTTGCGGCACTTATCCAACACAATTTCTTGCATTGTCTAGCTGATTGTCAGATGATGAGCAGACCACCGTGATCTGATGTGTATTGCGTTCACTAATAGATTTACCCAAGATCGAGGTGAACCAAGGGTTGTTGACTGCTCTTGTCGAGAGATGGCATTCTGAGCACAACACCTTCCACCTACCCACTGGTGAGATTACTGTGACACTTGAGGATGTCTGGAGGATTCTGCGCATACCGATGGTGGAACATGAGGTGTTCTTTGATTCCAGAGCTGGCGTGGTGATTGGGACTGCTCAAAGATTCTTCCAGGATGATACCATAGATCGTAGATACCTGTCATGGGATTATATGGTTGATCACTATGATAGATTAGATGTGTACTTAGCAGGCTTGGTAGGTGGCATCCTCATGCTGGATAGAGGTCAACATGGTTTCTTGGTGGGCTAGGTTAGCATGGTGGAGCAGATGATCATCCACCACTGACATTTTTCTTGGGGGAGCTGCCTACTAGCTCATATATATAGAGAACTTCATGAGATTGTGTACCACCATACCCATAGCATGACTGTTGGTATATTGATCCTTCAAATTTGGGCTTGGGAGCACATACCTGTCACATAGATGATAGAATATAGGCAGAGGGAACCTAAGCAGCCCTATGTGTATATGTACATAGGCCTCCTTCAGCAGCCCCATCTGGGCAAGGTCAAGTATTGGTGTCAATTATTCGATGATATGACAGAGGTCATGTGGCGGCCATACCTAGACTGTGAGGTATGGACATCTGATGCCCGATAGGTACCATTCTTGTGCCAAAGTAGATATTTGATCAGCTGTACTAGATACATCATAGAGTGCTTCCTTATTAACAGAGTTTTGAGACAGTATGGCCGTCGACAGGGCCGCACAGAGGATGTTGCAGTGTATGCTCATATCAGGGATTAGGCATCTGATTGGGGTGCACAACTGACGTATGAGACTACATCATAGGAGATCCGAGACATGGTAGCTATAGACTGGGACCTTCGTCTAGATGTTGAGGATGCCAGAGTTTCAGATGGGTATGCTGTAGAGATGCTCCAGTATCCTTTTCCATGATTTATAGTGCCTGAGGAGATTATTCCTTGTATAGAGGAGCCTCTGGATTATGATCCTAATGACCGACCCGTCAGGGGTAGAGGAGGTAGAGACAAAGCACCTGGGAGACATGGGGGCCGCGATGGTGGCAGAGATGGTGGTAGAGATGGCAGGCATCCTTAGCTAGATGATGGACATGAAGGAGATGACAGGGGTGGTGGTGGAGAGGCAGTGGATACAAGTGGTCTGAGTGGCAGTGGGTAGGGCAGACGGTAGAGATACAGATTTGTGGCCCCACAGAGAGACCCTGGTCCATTACTTACTATAGAGCAGTAGAGACAGTAGCGACAGAGAGCCCAGGAGTAGGATCTTGATAGATATGGGGACCCTTTATCTAGATGTGAGTAGAAGAGGGAGCAGCTCCAGTCTCAGATCACAGCATTAGAGGCTAGGGTTACTACCGCTGATGCTATTTTAGCAGACAAGGATAGACAACTTGAGCGGCTGAGAGCTGAGAGGGATGCAAAGGGAGAGATGCTTAGAGTGGAGAGAGTTGACCATACCTAGACAGTAGTCCATCAAGGATAGAGGGTGACATATTATTACACCTTGTATCATGCAGTAGTTCCTGAGGGTTAGAGAGCAGCTTCCTTTTTGTGTGTTGCTCAGCAGTCAGAAGGGGCCATGGAGAGGGGGTGGTCTAGAGTTCATGCCACATCCTCCTCCTCCTCCTGACCAGGGAGAGGGGGTGGTCCAGAGTTGATTCTTGTACCATTTTTTATGACATGAACATTTTTGAGAATTTATATGTATATCTGGATCTTGCTGAGATCCCCTTTTTTGTATATCACATTCATTCGTACATATATCTGATTCATGTTTGGCATACTGATACTCTTTTATGCTCACTGATACACTTTATACTTTCTGATACACTTTATGCTTTGATTTGTACCATGTTTATGATGATATATATCTGATGCAGCTTCTTGATTCTGACATGTTTCATGTGTAAATGTATCCGTTTTTGATTTCCATAGATGTGGTAAATGTATCTTTTGCACATGTGATGATATCTTGATCACTTGATGAGTTAGTTCATAGATGATAACATCATTTTATAATGTGGATGTGATGTGTTATTACTAATGTAAATATGTCATAAATGATATTTATGTGAAAATGCAAAATGTATTTTTCTTTTGTTTTTCCAGTTTATGCAAAATAGATGTATGGATGCATTTAGGATGTAGAAGTAAAAATGCAATACATGGATGCTTTATTTTTGTATTTTCCAGTTTCTGATTTTCAAATGAATGCAAAATGCATGCTATGGATGTGCAATGATATTTGATATTAGTAATATAGGTGATGTAATTAACTTGATAGTTTTTAGAAGAAGATAGAAGCCATTGTTGATTTAAATTTCCTTATGCTGTTGAATACTGTTGGTAAATGCATCAGGCAATCTTTAAATGCAGCTATATGAAGACTCTTAGGACTTGTCACTAATTTAGAAAATATTGCAATATTTTTATCATCATTGGGCATTTTTCAAAATGGATACCATCTAATAGTACAACCATCACTAATACCCAATGATATTATGATAATATGAATACTATGTTTTATTGAAATGTCAGAAATAGACTTAGGTATCAAGGCATAGAAGCCAGGATAACAAAAATAGTCACCTTCCTTTTAATATACTAGATTCTAATTAAGGCAAAATATTGGACCCACAATGACCTTGAAAATTCATATCCTTGGGTACATTATGATTCATATACCTTAGTGAGAATCTGGATCAGAAAATAGACAAGAAAATTGTGTCAAACTCACCGTAGTTTACACATAACAAAGATCAAGATATATGCGGCTATCCACCCATAGTGGCAGCTCTTACCATAAACATCTAAGTTAGGTAAAATTTATAAGATCATTTGAAACAATCACCATATGTAGAAAATCAAGAAAACATTATGCCCCCAATCCTTGCGACTCTTTGTCTTTGCACAGACGTCATTGAGTAACTAAGAAGACATAACAAATCATCAATTGAGAATGAATTAGATAAAATTCATAATTACTTAGATGCCCCTAGTTGAAAACATCATCAGGACATAAAAGAATTATAATCAAACCATGAGCAAACTGTGTGTTAATTAGTACTTTGTTCATCCATCTGTCAAACACAGTAAAGATTCATCAATCAGAAATTGTAATACAAGAAATATGGTGTTCCATGTTTGTGCGTTGATAGGATAATCTATTCATGTTTGCGATCCAATATAGCCTTGTAGGAATGCTGTGAATGTAAATGTCATGTTGGATGTTGTGAAAAGACACCCTTGTTTTGGAAAGTGACATTGTTTTGCATGTGTCAAGAAACATTGTGTTTGTGAGGCAAACCAGCCTAGAGAACCTTTAGCAACCGTAATTGACTATGCTAGCAAAGATACCCCCAGTGCAGAATGACTTATTCCTAAGACATAAAGATAGACAAATCCCAAGCGAGGACAAGATAGGCATGTAGGAAAATGATGTCAGTGTATGAGCATAGGCAAAATTATGAAGGCCTAGTATCAGTAGTGCATTGATAGATGGAGCACAGAACACAAGTGACACCTGATTGCCAAGTTTTCACCACTTGGCAAGATTCTTTTCTTCTTCTTTTTTTTTTTTCTACCAAGATGCTTGTTTTACCAGGTTCTCATCAAGGCACTTTTCTCTTTTTTTCAATTTTTTTGCTATTTTTGCTTTTTTGAATGTTTTTGTAGTATCAAGGTGCCTTTTTACCAGGTTTTCACCAAGGATACCCATTTAGTAGGACTTTTTCCATTATTTTTGGATTTCTTCAGGATCAATTTTCTAAATGTTTTTGGTATTTTGCAAGAACTTTTTGCTGTATAGGCTCTGCTAGCCAAACATTAGGCATAGAACCGCTTCAAATTTAGAGTGTTAATATGATCTAGAAGAAATTCTCCCTCAGGTGTATCCAATTGATAAGCTCCAGTTCCCAAAGTAGCAGTGATAACATAAGGTCCCAGCCAGGCAGGTTCAAACTTTCCTTTCTACTCTCTGTTAGGCTGGTTCTTAGGATTTTCTTTTAGGAAAAGGTCTCCCACCTCAAACTTGCATGGTTTGACCTTCTTGTTGTAACCTTTGGACATTCTTGCTTGGTACACTTTGAGGTGATCAAATGCTTGCTTCCTGCACTCATCTAGTAGGTCCAGAGAATTTACCCGATCAATGCAGTACTTCTCATCAGTAACCAGTCCTTGTAAATATATCTGCAAAGATGGGATTTCAACCTCAATAGGTAATATAGCTTCAGTGCCATAGAATAGAGCAAATGGTGTGGATCCAGTTGGTGTTTGGATGCTTTTTCTATAGGCCCATAGTGCCAGATTCAGTTGTAAATGCCAGTCTCTGCCAGACTTGCTCATAGTTCTATGTAGGATTTTGAGAATATTTTTGTTTGATGCCTCAGCCTATTCATTACCTTGAGGATAATAGACCGAGGAGCAATGTTGAGTGATATGAAACTATTCACAGAGGTCATCAATGTCTTGATTTTTAAATTGGCCCCCATTGTCTATCACAATTGAAGAGGGTATCCCATATCTACAAATAATGTAGTTTAGAATGAACATAGCCACCTGATTGCCAGTGGCTTTGATTAGCAGCATGGCCTCGACCCACTTTGTGAAATACTCAGTGGCTGTAATGATAAACTTGTGTCCATTTAAAGAGTTGGGATATATTTTTCCAACCAAGTCAAAGGCCCATTGCTGGAATGGCCAATGTGTTATGAAAGGTATCAGTTCTCTGGCAGGAGCGTGGATAAGGTTCCCATGTGTCTGGCATTTAAGACATGCTTTTGAAAATTGAATAGCATCTTTCTCCATGGTAGACCAATAATAGCCTACTCTGAGTAGTTTCTTAGCTAATGAAAATTCATTCGAGTGTGATCCACATACACCTTTGTGGACATCTTTTAATGCTAGATTAGACTCTTTGAGTTCTAAACACCAAAGAAGTGTACCGTCGATACTACATCGATATAGGTTGTTAGTTATGAGGATGTAACTCGATGCTACCCTAATTAGGGATATTTTTTCATTTCTAGATAGATTTGTGGGAAAGGTTTGGTCAGAAAGATAAGCAATGATACTGGCATATCGAGATTGATCTGGGGTATTTAAGGCACATATTACCTAGTATTCCAGATTGGCAAAGGTGGGATAGGGTATTTCTTCCACCAAAAATTCATAGAAAAATTGATGTTCCTCTAGTTGTAACATGGATGCCAAGGTAGCTATAGCATCAGCAGCTTTGTTCTCTAATCTTGGTATCTGCTAGAAGGTGACGAAGACAAAGTATTTCTTTAGCTCATCAACTAGTTGCTTGTAGGGCATCAACTTTTCATCTCTTGTTTGATATTCCCTATTGATTTGATTGATAATTAGTTAGGAGTCACCATACATGTGTAACTCAACAATCTTCCATTCCATGGTGAGCTTGAGGCCATTGACCAATGCTTCATATTCTGAGATATTGTTGGTGCATGGAAACATTAATTTGTAAGATTTGGGAATCTTGTACCCTTGTGGTGTTATGAAGAGGACCCCTGCTCCAGATCCTTGTTGAGTAGATGAACCATCAAAGTACATCTTCCATGGATGTTTGGTGAGATGCATGATTGTTTCATTAGGAAATTCAATTAGTAATGGTTCATCATCCTAGAGCAGTGAATCAGCCAATTGATCTACAAGTACCTATCCTTTGATAGCTCTCCATTCAACATACTCAATGTCAAACTCACTTAGAATTAGGACCCATTTTGCCAAACGTCCTATTAATGTTGTTCTTCTCAAAAGATACTTTAGAGCATCTATCTTAGCAATGAGCTTGACTATATGAGAGAGCATGTAGTGTCTCAATTTTTGTGATGCAAAGATGACTGCCAAACATGCTTTTTCAATAATGCTATAATTGAGCTCATAAGTGACTAGAGTTCTACTAATGTAGTAGATAGTTCTTTCTTTCTTTGTCTCATCCTCTTGTGCTAGCAATACTCCTAGGGATGTAGTTGTAGATGAAATGTATAGGAGTAAGGGCTTTCCATGAATAGGAGCCATAAGAATAGGTGGAGCAGCCAGGTACCCCTTCAATTCTCTAAAGTTGGCTTCATAGTGTTCATCCCAGTTGAACGCAACCCCTGTATGTAGTAACTTAGTAAAGGGTTGTGCTTTATCTGCAAGTTGGGACATAAATCTCCTAATAGACTAGAGTCTCCTTTGTAGTGTCCTCATTTGACTGATATTACGTGGAGGAGTCATCTCTAGAATAGCTTTGACCTTCACAGGATCTACCTTACTGCCTTTTGCTGAAACTATGAATCTTAGGAGCTTGCCGGATTGGACCCCAAAGGCACATTTCTTTGGATTGAGCCTGAGTTGGAACTGTGCCATTCGATCCAATATCTTTCTTAAATTAGCAATATGAGTACCTCTTTCTTTGGATTTAGCCAGTGTGTCATCGACATAGTCCTCCATGTTTTTGTGCATCATGTCATGGAATATTGTTGTCATAGCTCTCTGATATGTTGCTTCGGAATTCTTTAGCCCAAATGGCATGATGTTCTAGCAAAATTTGCCCCATGCACATGTGAATGTAGTTTTCTCTTGACCCTCAGGGGTGATCTTGATTTTATTATAACCTGAGAATCCATCCATTAATGAATACATGTGGTAGCCTGCCATAAGGTCTATGATCATGTCAATATTTGGTAGAGGGAAATCATCTTTTGGACATGCTTTGTTGAGGTCTCTAAAGTCCATACAGATCCTAATAGATTTATCGAATTTAGAAATGGGAACTACATTAGAGATCCATGCTGCATAGGCAATGACTCGAATGAATCCAACTTTTAGCAGCTTTTCTAGCTCTGCTTTCACCAATAATGCAACATGAGGATGCATTTTTCTAAGTTTTTGTTTCATGGGCTTGATCCCAGGAGCTATAGATAAGTGATGCATGATGAGATTAGGATCTAGCCCTAGCATATCAGTGTAAGACAGTGCAAAGTTGATCTTCTTCTCCTTCAGGAACTCTGTGAATTGTACCTTCTCTTCTTCTGATAAATATTATGCTAGGTGAAGTATCTGAGGATTTTCAACAGTGCCCAAGTTTACTGGCTGTGTTGGTTCAATCAATACTAAAGATGTTTCCTGAAAGTGTTTAGGGAGGATATCAAGAGTCTCATCCTTTGGCACCTCTGAGAGGTTTTCACCATTAGATACATCTTTTTTCTTTACTATTTTGGGATCTAATAATGCCACAGAGTGGTTTTCACCATCACTCCATTTTTTCTTTTTATTTTTTAGTTTGTGACTAAGAAACTTGATATCCTCTTATGACATGTTCTTTCTCCTTGCATTGGTGGAAGAAGGGTAAGGTTCACAAGCATTAAGATAACAAGCTAGGGAGTGGTCATTGGGAAAGTCAAGGATAGGAGTTGGATCTGTTTCAGTCCAGTCAATTAGGTCTGGAAGTACCAATGTTAGGGAGTTAGATTCCAGGAAGGACAGCATCGCGTTAGCATCATAATTGTTAACCGACATGACATGATCTGTTAAGTTAATATCTTTGATGTTTAGATCAATAAGAGTAAGATCATTGTTAAAAGGGTCATTGTCAGTTATATATGTATCAAACTCTAGTGACTCGTCAGTAGATATCTCATCATCATCCCTTTGTAAAAGGAGGCTTCTTTCTTGTAGCCTATGAAATTAATCTAGAGTTATGTATTCACCAGTGTCTCCATCAATGATCGGAGGAAGGAACTCTTCTTCTACTTCAGGAGGATCGGTATCATTGAAAGGAGTGTTAGGTCATTTACTAGGAGTCGAGGAAGCTGCAAACATGTGAATTGTATCTATCCCAATTTCCTCAGAGGCAATAGATAGCCAATCCCACTCATAGTCATGAGAGTCTATGACATCATCATCAGATCTATCCAAATATTCAGCAATGTTTATTTGATGGACTCGATTAGTTGCTTGTAGATCAAAGTGAGGTAGATCTAGAACATGTGAAATTGTGACCAATTGCCCTCAATTAGGATGTAAATTCTATGGCCGGGGTTCCTCTTGAGTGATTGTAGATATGGTGTCTCCTACCTCTTGAATGGGTGGTTGTTCTAGCAAAGGAGTGTGAAGATCTTGTGGTACCTCAAAACTAGGTATGTAGCATTCTCCTTGATATTCAAGATTTTGTGTACCAATATGTAGTAATCTCTCATAAGGCCATGGTTCTGATACTATCTCATCTGTTTTATCACTCTCTACTTCAAAAGGTGGACTCTTCTTTTAAGTAGGTTGGTTGGATTGAGTATTAAAGACCAATCCTATTTTATCTCTGTTGAGGTGGAACTCCATGGGTATGGGTTCAATGATCCCTCATCCTGTGTCATTTAGAGGTCCTTTTATTTTGTAACCCATTTTTTTGAGGAAATCATATCCTTTTCCATAATATTCTAGGGATATCTTCACATGTTTGACCTTAGAGTCCACTGGTTCTCCCTTGTAAAGCCAGTTCAAGACTGCCTATTCTTCTGTGTTATCTGAAGAAGATGTGGATGCCTTTATCATGCCAGTTACCTTGTGTACCTCTAGCTCTTGGACTATGAGAGGTGTGAATGTGGATGATATTTTTCCATAGGATCGTGGTGATACTGGGAAATCTATCAGTGAAGGAGTCAGTTCTAGCTTGTACTCTGCCATACCTATTTCTTCAAGTTTCAATGTTTTTCTAAAGCTCTTCATGACCATGTCCTTGGTAGTCTTAGAAGCAACTGCATCCATAGCCTCTTTATTGTGTGGGATCATGCTACCTAATTTGATATTGTTGCAAGTGTAGTTAGCATCTGCAGGAATTGTCACTTCTATCCCATTATGTGGGAACTTGATGCATTGGTGATAAGTGGATGGTACAGCTCGCATCTCGTGAATCCATGGTCTCCCTAGTAGAATGTTGTAGGCCAATGGTAGATCTAGAACTTGACATATAACATTCCTTTCAATTGGCCCAACTCTGATGGGTAGATGAATAATACCTCTGGAGGATCTTTCTTCCTCATCATAAGCTTTGATGGTTATCTTATTTCTAGAGTCAATTGTTTGTTCTGAGAGGCCTAGCCTTCTGACTAAATCCAGTGTACAGATATTTAATCCGGCACCTCCATCTATCAATACGCATCTAACATGGGATTTATGAATAAGAACTTTGATATGGAGGAGTTGATTGTGTGGATGGGTCAATGAATTGTCATCCTCCTTAGAAAAGGAGAGGTAGTGTGGTGCTGAGATGTGATTGATCATCACTTGGAACTTGTCTATATCAATATCCTTTGGAACATTAGCAGTGTGTAGGGCTTGCTCTAGGATCTCTCTATGTACCATGGATATTTTGAGAAACTCAAAGATGGAAATTTTGGCAGTGGTTCTTTGCAATTGGTCTACCAAGTCATATTTTTCTCCAGGGATAGTGGCCACGTGTTTTGCTCCTAGTTTAGGAATAGTGACAATAGGAACCTTGGATGTGGATGACAGTTTTGGAGGTCCCTTGATCGTAACCTATGCGTGGATTCAGGTTATAGCATTTATGGAGGATGAAGCACCCTTAATTGTGACCACATTGATGGATTCAGTTTTGATATTGAGCATATTGATCATATTATCATGTTTGGAATAGGTGTAGTTTATCTCATTACCTTTCCCTTTGGGTGTTTCTGCTTGATTGTAATTAGGGAATGGTTTATTAAATGTTGTATGGTCTTCATTGGTAGTATGTCCATCTACCTTGATCTTACCTCCTTCAATGAGGTCTTGGATAACATGTTTTAGCTTGAGACAATTATTTGTCTTGTGTCCCTTGTTTTTGTGGAAGACACAATAGGAGTTATCATCCCACCATCTGGGTTTGACCATTGGTTCCCATGGTTTAGAATCGGGAATTGTAAGAACTTTTTTATCCACCAATGTTTTTAAAATAGTCTCAAGAGGTTCCCCCAAAGGAGTGAATGTTCTTTGGGGTTTTGAAGTCCAAATGCATCCCTTGTCATTATCATTGTTCATTTTGGGAATGGGAGGTGTTGCTTTAGCCTCTTTGTTTACTTGCATGCCATGGGTTAGATTGAATGCTTCGGCTTTAGAATTAATGTGAGAGGCATCGACTACTCTTTCATTAACAACATTTTTGTTTTGTTTCCACCATTTAGGCTTGGATTTGGAGCTACTGCCTTTGTTCTCATTTTGAAGGGTGATCTCCCCCTTTTTGACCATGACTTCCTCAATACGAAGGGTATTTTTAATCATCCTATCAAAGCTAGGAGAATCTTGCATTTGTAGAGCATAGCTCAATTCTGGCATGAGATTATCGACAAAGATTTCCATCTTTTCTATTTTAGGAATGACCCTTGAATATCATGAAAAAATATTCCTCCATCTTTGTAGGTAGTGTGTGAAAGGTTCTCCCATTTTCTGCTTGGTGTTACATAGATGCATCATAGTGGCATCATGTTGGATGTTGTAGGAGTAATTTTGAATGAACTGTTGCATCAACTCCTTGAATTTTTTGACTTTGGGGTTCAATTTTGAGAACCACTCCATGGCATTACCTCCTAGACTTCCTGGAAATAGTCGCATGAGGTAAGTGGGTTTGTGCATGTACTCAATGCTTAGAGCATAGAATTCTCTCACATGGTCATGTGGATCAGTTTCTCCTATGTACTTTTCATACTTCGGCCTTGCCACATTAGGAGGAAACGGGACCATAGTGATACTCTTGTTGAAAAGAAATGGACAAATGGCATCCAAAGAGTATTTTTTTTAGGTTTATCCTTCTCTTGTTTGAGGTCTGTGAGCTCCATTTACATTAGATTGAGCTATTTAGTGAGAATAGATATTAGGTTTGGTACTTCCCTTTCTTTGAGGTCATCCACATTGTAATCCTTGGGTAGCTTGACACCTAAGGATGCTAGATGGAGGAAGTACTTTTCTTTGTCATCACCGATAATCTATTCTAATAGCTTGTGGATCCTTTTACTTTATTTGAGTTTCTCATACTCATCTTCAGGGATATCTTCCTCACTATCTAACCCAAACAGATTATGTTCAAACTTGGGTCTTTCTTTTTCTTCTGTGCCTACGGATTGTGCTTGTTTGCCATCATCATAACCCTCAAAGGCCTTACTCTATTTGTTAGTGTGGCTATCCATTTGAGGTGAATCAAGATGAAAAAGGGAACTATGAGAAGTTTCTCCTTGGACGTGTGGTGTTTTAGGAGGCACTTTTGATCATTCAGTTGTGTACTTGTTGCGTCTCATGTTAACCATGAAGTTTGTTTCTCAACTTCGGTAATGTTGCCCAATAGTGCAAGTAAGGATTTCAGATCGTTCAAGTGGGCATGCCTAGGTAGAAGTAACTATTTTGTTTGTTGGTGGATGTAAATTATTCCAGCATCAGAGGGTTAGAATGCCCTGATAGTGAGCTGGGAATCAAGTTGTTGATAGAAAATGGATAGACCATATGTATTGAACCGATCATGAAAGACTGACTATGTAAGCAAGGTGGACGTTTCAAAAGTTTTTGAAAATAATAGCAGGGAGACCAGAAGAGACAACAGGGACGAACTAAAGAGAAAAAAGGGTACTTAAAACAACTGAGACCTCCTAAGAAAAACTGCTAGAAATGCCTACTGTCCTGAATGCGATCTCCTAGATGTGAGCCTCTGATGGTACCAGATACGATCCTAAAACCTAGATGCGACTATATGCTGACTAAATGTGATCCAATGCACCAAATACAATTCTAAACCCTGAATACGACTTAGGAAAAATAGGATGCGATCTTATGATGGTCTTGTCAGTTTTGGTCAATTTTGAAAAATTTGTTTTTGAAGTGCGTGAAGTCATTTGGTTCCAGATTGTATCAAGAGGTGTTTGTAGGACGTGAAAAACACTTGTACTCTAGGGTTTGAATTTTTTTTATTGTTTTGAGGAGCTTATCTTTTTAGTGAGATTTTGAACATGTCAAATAGTTTTGCATTGTTAAGAGGATGAATCAAACACTCTTTTGTCCTATTTTCTAGGTGGAGGATGAAAATATTTGCTCGTTGACTTAGGTACACACTCAAATGTTAATCAAAATATAGCCATCACCAAGTATGCAATAGCTCCAGTCATGATGCTATATTAGCCGACTCCAAATGCAAGTGAGGGCACGATATGACTAGTGTCTTGGGGCAATTAATTTTTCCCTTGCATAAAGATTATCACCCTTTGGGGGATGAATAGGGTATTCTTTCAGTTGAATTTGTTATAGATTATTGGGCAATCCATTCGAAACTATCCCCCATAGAATTGCACAAGGAAAAATTGAGGCATATAGCCCTATGAGTACCTAAATATATATAGTCTCGCAAGCAAGATTCAAGCGGCTCCGCTCTATATATACCCTGATATGTTCAAGGAATGATGTTGAAATTCCAAGAACAAAACCAGTTCCGTCTTCCAAGGCTTTGGCCTACAAAGAAGCAACTATTTATAGTGAGTTGGAAGGGTCGGCATAAGACCTGTCTCACTTGGGTCATTCCCGGGAGATTTTTTCCTCAACCGGCAAGCCCTTTGCTATTAAAAGATCAGTAACCAAGATTGGCAACCTTAGGATTTCTATATTTTTGATTCTTCAAAAGAAGAAGAGCATACTCTCCTAGTCCATGCCATTTTCTCCTCAAACACTTAAAACAAAATTCTTTCCCTCAAGCTATGTTGAGCCTGATTTAATTGTTCCTATTTTTAAAGAAAAGAGAAAGGGAAAGTTTGTTTTGTTCAATTAACCACAAAAATTTAGCGAGTTTGTGTTGTTCAATTACTAAATCCAAAAATAATTATACAATTTTGTTCATTGATCCCACATGATTTAGTGATTTGTGTTTGTTCAATTTCTATCCCCAAAATGAATTAAATAGTGTGTTTTCTTGTTTAGTTACCCCCAATTTTGTCACAAATGATAAGACAATGTTCGACTTTCTAATTTTCCTCAAGAGGAAAAGAGCATAATATCTAGTTGTTTTAGCAAGTGGAGAAATGGTCTTAAGTTCTTGAAAATAAAAATAAATAGAAGTCAAGATGGGGGGGTTTGGCAACCTATAAAAACTAAGTTAGTATCCACTTAACCCAACTCCATGAAAACCACCAAAATTACCTGCAAACACTTGTTAATCTGTAAGAGACAAAAAGCACAACTTGTCAAACTTGTTAGGATTAGGCAAATGAAGTAGACAAACTTTTCAACCAAATACGAGCCTAAAATCCTACTGAATGTGATATAGTATCCAAGATGTGAGCCTATTCACCGGATACGAGCCCTTGTTGACCAGATGCAAGCTAGAACTAGAAACGATCTAGGAAATCCTGGATGCGAGCCAGAATTTATGCGGTACGATGGCGTATCTGGGATGCAATCCTACAAGATTAAATGTGATTTTTTGATTGATTATTGAGTATGCAAATTGCCAAGAAGTGTTAGAAAATGAGGCTAAATCAAAATTTGAGCCCCACGGTGGGTGCTAGAAATATGTGTGTGTATTTGGGTACCTGTTGAAAAAGACACAAACACTCAATAAGTCATTGCATTAGTCCAAAATGTTAGATAAAACATTCAAAACCACTAATATTGACCTATTGCCTGCTAACTAGGAGTATAATTAGTAACATATCAGCCCTCAAAATATGCTACAAATCAGTGACAAATACAACCTAGCATGAAGGATTTTAGATTAAAACAAGCTAAAAGATGATAAAGCATGCAATCTAGCTCTAAAAGTTGAAATGAAAACAATGCAAGAGCATGAAATGAAAGATGAAATATAAGTCTAATGTTAATTCAACAGCATAACAATGTATTTTTGATCTAATGTGAAGGCTTATTTCCTCTCAAAAATGGCTTCTATTTATAGAAGAATGAAAGAGAGAGAAAGAGAGAGAGGCGGGACAAGGTTCATTAATGAGTGGAGGGGCTCATTAATGAAGGTTTAAGAGCCATTAATGCCCAAGGCATTAATAAGGCATGGGAGAGATAGGCTTAAGGCATCTTTCATTAATAAACCATTAATGAAGGCCTTAAAGAAGCAAGGTAGAGTGTAAGAGGATGGCTTAAGAAAGTGGACCTTAAGGAAGTCAAGCTTGAGAAAGTGGACTTTCTTAAGTGGGTTGAGTTGCTAAGCATTTCTTAATGGAATGTGACAACATTAGGAGGTGGGTTAGGACTAGAATTAGGATTAGGATTAGATTAGCATGGGTGAATGGGTTGAGAAGGGTTAGAACCCAGGGTAGAAGTGGTTGAGATAGGTTAGGTTGGGCTTTAGGGGAATATTAATAAATGAAATAGACTTATTTAATTTATTTAGAAATATAGGAATTAATTATTTAAACAATGAAATTGATTTTTAATAATTAGGGGACTATAGCATTTTTAATTAAATTAAATAGGCTAGGGGAATAGGTTAATTGCAAGTGGGTATTTGATTTAAGGATTTATTTAATTCCTTTATAATTAAATACTATAGCCATGTTTGATTTTGGTTTGATTTAATTGGTTTGAATTGATTTAAATTATACGGCTATAATAGTTAATATAATTTAGTGTTAAAAATCACCTACGATATTAAATTGATTTGAAGAATTATGCCAAGCAGTAACAGGGTCGTTTGGACATAATCGAGGGTATCATCACACTTAGGGAAAATAGGGTCCATAGTTGGAACAGACCAAATTTAGGTGGTTACAGCTTGTTGTTTATCAATCTTCTTTTTTACCATAATCACCACGACTACCATACCTTGTATGCAACCCTTCCATGTAATTCTTAAAAACACATACTAACATTCTCACAATCAACCCTTGGACTGACCATCTTCCAACTACACACCATCTCCCCTTTATTTCCCTTAACATCCCCTCTCATTAACCAAGAACCTTGGGTATCTTGACATTCTTTGAGTATGAGTCACTATCTATACTAAACCCATAGGTTATATGTTATCCCCAGGATAAGACTATCGCTATTCTAACTAGAAAAACAATGTTCTTGGTATTCAACCATTACAATTCCAAGTGTATTACCAATATTTCAAACATAAAGTAACTCTTTTTGTTCTGTGACCCTATTTTTTCCCATAATAGAGAAGGTAATAATACTACATCTACATTTTCTAATCCCAGTGCCAACTCTTCTATGACCTTTTTGTTGGAAAGATTGTTTTGAAAGCTATAATGGAAACAATTGTAGCTGAATTAGCATAAGAGTTGAATTGGATCTGGATTGCAAAGTAGTTTGTATGAATAAGATCAAACCTATTGATTAATTTCTAACCATTATATCAGTTCAAATCCTTTAACCAGGTTGACCTAAAATTCATTGTATAAATCCTTTGAGAAAGGTGACATTCAGATTGGAATGTTCTAAGTCCTCTAACAAGGCCACTCCTGATAGGGTGATTAAATCCTTTAACCAGGTCACATTTGACAGTGTGTTTTGTAACCTTTAATAGGGTTGACTCCTAACAAAGCTCACTTCAGAAGAGTGAAATTTTGGTAGCATGTTACTAGTGGGTTTTTCCATATTGGGTTTCCACATTATATCATGGTGTCAAAATGTGTGAATGTTTATGTTGTATTTTACTGTTAAGTTTCTACAAGCTTATTTCATTAGTACAGTAAATTGCACACTTTTATGTTATTGTTGCCGAGCAGATCTGAATTGTTCAAATTGGTATAAAATATAAGTGGTCACATCTAGACCTAAGGATAACTAATTCACCCCCCTCTTAGTTATTCTAAATTAATTCTAACAATTGGTATCAGAGCTTAGTTCTCTTGAAATAGTTTGAAGGTACTTGGAGCAAAATATCAAGATGTATAAAAGGTAGGTACCGAAGTTGAACAAGGATAACTTTCTTGCATGGAAAAGTTTGACAAAATTTCACTTGGCCATTGTTGGTGATTCTACTAAACATCATGTTGATCAAGAATATGTAGCCCCTATTGGAGCTCTCAATGATGCACAGTTAAGAGAAAAACAAGAACATAATCAAGCAATGTTGGAGATTGCATCATCCCTGAACTATCATGATTTTGAAGACATAAAGGACTGTACAAGCACAAACCAAATGTAAGATGCCCTTGAAACCATCTATGGAGGTGACAAAAATGTGCTAAGAGTGAAATTTGAAAGCTTGAGAGGTAATTTTGATGAAATGAAAATGCAAGAAGGAGAAAATATAGTTTCATATTATGGTAGGACAAAGGAAGTTGTAAATACTATTAGAGGAGATAAAGGAACCATTGATGATAACACCATCATGAGCAAGGTACTGAGAACACTTATTCCTATTTATGCTACTAGAGTATCTGTAATTCAGGAATTGAGATGTACTCCTAACAATACTTTGACTTTGGAAAGTCTGGTAGGTAGACATACTGCATTTGACTATACTCCACAAGCCATTAAATCTGCATTCAAGTCCCAGATGGTCCTCAACAAATCAAACAAAAGA
Source organism: Thuja plicata (assembly GCA_018584345.1). Lineage (NCBI taxonomy): Eukaryota > Viridiplantae > Streptophyta > Pinopsida > Cupressales > Cupressaceae > Thuja > Thuja plicata. Next base: position 1,258,696 of record MU224931.1, read on the forward strand.
AAGAAATGTGTGGACAGTGACAATGACACTTCTCATGATGAACTAGAAGAACTTGAGGCACTTATGGAAAGAAGAATATCTAGAGGAATAGGAAAATTCAAAGGTAAACTTCCTATTATCTATTTTTCATGTAACAAGGTTGGTCATATTGCTGCAAGATGTGCTAATAAGAATGACAAATATGAAAGAAGGGACAGCAAGTATAAACACGAGAAGGATGATTGAGACTTTAGGAAGTACAAGGATTACAAACATAAAGGTAAGAAATCCTACTATATAGTTGAAGAAGCTTCTGACAATGAATCTGATAAATCTGATGAAAATGATATAGAAGTTGTGTATGTTGCAATGAAAGATGATTCTGATGATGATGAGGAAACTACACTAATTTCTTATATAAGAAAAGGTGATCATTGGATTATTGATAGTGGTTGTTCACATCACATGCCCGGTGATAAAGATAAATTTGAAACCTTAGGTCAGTGTAAAGGTGGTTATGTTAAATTTGGAAATGATACACCATGTAGTATCAAAGGGAAAGGATCAATTCAATTGACTGACAAAATCAGGTGTGATGATGTATATTGGGTTGATGGTCTTAAGTATAATTTATTGAGTGTTTCACAACTGAATACTTCTGGTTACAGAGTTGAATTCCATCACAGGAAAGAAAAGATCTATGATGTCAATGGAGAATTAGTTGGAGGTGGTGAGCAGACAAAAGGTAGCTTGTTTTATCTAGACTTAGCTAATGAAACATGCTTGTTTGCACAATATAGTGATGTTTGGTTATGGAATAAAAGGTTGTGTCATGTAAACTTTGTTAACTTGGTAAGCATAAGAAAATTGAAAAAGGTTAGAGGGCTGCCTAAGTTAAAGAAACCTGAAAGTGCAATGTGTAAGCAATGTCAATAGGGAAAGATGATTAAATCTAGTTTTAAGAGAAAAACTCATACTTCTGAGGAAATTCTGGAATTGGTTCATACTGACCTTTGTGGACCTATTGGTGAGAAAAGTTACTCGGGAGACAAATATTTTATCTTATTTGTTGAGGATACTCTAGAATGATGATTGTTATGTTTCTTAAGGAAAAATTTGATGCATTACAGTTGTTTAAGTGCTACTTGGAAAAAGTTGAAAAAGAGATAGGTAAGAGTCTGAAATGTCTGAGATTTGACAGAGGAGACAAGTTTATTTCTAATGAGCTTAACAAGTTTTTCAATGACAGAGGGATAAAGAGACATATGTCCACTCCTAGGACTCCACCACAGAATGGTATAACTGAAAGAAGAAATTGATCTATCATGGATTGTGCCAGAACACAAATGATGGAGAAAAATGTTGCACAAAAATATTGGAGATAATTTGTAAGTATAGCAGTCTACACCCTGAATAGAGTACAAGTCAAGAAAGGTACAAATGCTACACCTTATGAGCTATGGTATGGATATGCACCTAGTGTAAGCTACTTTAAAGTTTTTGGAAGTAGATCTTTCATACTGAAGGATAACAGAAATGGAAGACTTGATGCTAAAGGTGAGGAAGGCATATTTCTTGGATATTCAACTAAAAGCAAAGCATACAAGTGTTTGAATTATAACACTAACAAAATTGTGGAAAGTGCTAATGTTAGAATCAATGAATATGTAGAAATAAATGAAGCTGAAAGCATGATTGATCCTAAAAGTTACAAATCATTCACCTATCCTGATGAGGAATATTCTAATAAAACTAAGAATGATGTTGCCGAGGGATAAACTGCCCCTGCCGAGACAGAACAAAATTTTCAGGAAATAGGAGGTGGCTGCCAAGCTATCTCATGGAGATGCCAAGTCACAGTTTCAACCTGAATTGAACATGAATGATTAATCTGAAATAGAGAAAGAACCTACTTTGGCAAAGTATGTTAGAAGGTACCATAAACCTAATCAAATCATAGGAGAAAAGGATTCTACAGTCATGACAAGAAGCAAATTGAGAGAAGATACCTTCTTGTTATGTGACTTTGAGCCTAAAATAGTAAAAGATGTGTTAGACAATGAAGACTGGATTCAAGCCATGAATGAAGAAATTGAATAGATTGAAAAGAACAATACTTGGACACTTGTACCAAGGCTAAATGATAAAAATGTAATTGGTACTAAGTGGGTATTCAGAAACAAGCTAAATGAACATGCAGAGGTAACAAGGAATAAAGCTAGACTGGTATGCAAGGGTTATACACAAGAGGAAGGAATTGACTATGGAGAGAAATTTGCTCCAGTTGCAAGATTGGAAGATGTAAGAACCTTACTTGCATATGCTTCCTACAAAGGATTTAAAGTCTATCAAATGGATGTAAAGTCAGCATTTCTAAATGGCGTATTAGAAGAAGAAGAAGTATACATTGAGCAAGCTGATGGATTTGTTGACCCAAGAAAAAGGAATATGGTTTGAAAATTACACAAAGCACTATATGGACTGAAGCAAGCACCCAGAGCATGGTATGAGAGATTTCACAACTACCTGATGAAAATTGGGTTTTCTAGAACCAATGACAACAAAAATTTGTATTTTAAGATAGAGCAAAGAAAAGGTACTTTATTAGCTAAAATTTTTGTTGATGACATTATATTTTGTGGAAAAGATATGTTATGTCAAGCATTTGCAAAGGAGATGCAAATTGAATTTGAGACATCTATGTATGGTGAGATAAAAAAAAATTTGGCTTACAAATATATCAGATGAAGAATGGTATCCATATTACTCAATCAAAATATGTCAAAGAGATACTAAAAAATTTTGGAATGAAAGATTCAAAACTAGTGAGTACACCCATGGCTACTAGACAAAAGTTAACCAAAACTGATGAGTCAAAAGAAGTAATTCAAACACTGTACAAATCAATTATTGGAAAACTACAATATGTTGTACACAGTAGACCTGATATTGCATTAGCTATTGGAATTATTGCTAGATTTTATGCCAATCCCAAGGAAACTCATATGATGGCAGTAAAAAGGATTCTGAGATACTTGAAAGGAATAGATGACTATGGTATATATTACAAAAGGAATGATAAATTTGAACTCAGAGTTTATACTGATTCTGATTGGGCTAGAAATGTTGATGATAGAAAAAGCACCACAAGATGAACATTTATTTTGGGAAAAAGATTAGTTTCATGGATAGGAAAGAAATAGAGCTGCACCTCACAATCTACAGCTGAAGCCGAGTATGTGGCAGCAGAAGTTAATTTCTCTAATATTGTGTGGTTGAAGATACTACTGAAAGGTATGAAAGAAATGATCATAGAACCAGCTGTCATATATTGTGATAACATGAGTGCCATTAATATTTCTAAGAACCCTGTAATGCACTCTAAGACAAAACATATATCTATCAAGTATCATTACTTAAGGGAGCTAGCTCAGAAGAAGGAAGTGAGATAGGAGTATGTGAACACTAAGGAACAGTTAGCAGACATATTTAGAAAGGCACTACCCAAGGATGCTCATGAGTATTTGTGAGGTAAATTAGGGGTGATTCCCCTAACTGAGGCTAATTAGTTCATAATGATACTGTTGCATCAAATGTCATATTTCAAAATATTTTTCACATTGATGCACAGACAGTCACACTTTAGGATGTTGCCTAAAGTTGTGAAAGATAGATAAGGATAGTAAACGAGTATCAATCATAAGCAAGATGACAGGAACATCATGACACAGAGTTTTGAATAGAAGAATATGCATGATGAAGATGTCAACATCTTTGGCATTTTTGTCAAAGAGGGAGAAATTACTGAGAAAGATAGAGGGAGAAGTTTACTAAGAAAAAGGAAGAGATTACTGAAAAGAGATTCATGAACAGAAACAAAAAGACATCAATGTGATCATAGACACAGAGGGAGAAATTTTTTTACAAATTAGAATTTGAATGAAGCTAAGGACATTAATGAAAATTTGTTCATACAAGGAACACAGACACTTTTTGGATTGTATGGTAACTATGGTTGCAAATTATTTTTTTATTGTTTAGTGTTTCCATCAATGCCAAAGAGGGAGATTGTTGGAAAGATTGTTTTGAAAGCTATAATGGAAACAATTGTTGTTTTTTCATTGATGTCAAACCTTAACTAGTGAGACTATTGATATTTGTTTGAGTACCATATCTATTTGATTTGAAGAAAAGGATAACAAGAAGACTGAGGGAAATGGTTGAGTTATGAGTAAACATATAGGTACTTGATCATTTGGCACATTGGAAAAGTGATATGTTGTTTATCTTTAACTGACAGTTCACTGTGAGATTGATTTCGAGCAAAGTGAAGTTGATGCCGAGTGAAGCTAGTGATGGATGAGCACCAGTGAAATGCCAAGGAATACAGAGGTGACCGAGCGGAAGAACACAGTGTTGGCCAAGCAATAATATTTTTATAATTGATGAGATTTGAGATCTCTAGCTGACATTATTGAATTTATTGGAATATGTGAAGTTTGTTAAGGATATTTAATTTTTGTCCTCATTAATTATATGCATAGGAAACCATTATTAATGCATGGATTCAAGATTTAATTGGTGATTATATTAGAAAAATAAATTAAATGTAATGATAGAAAGATCCATTGGATCTTACCTAACCTAAGATCTATGATCTTGATTAAGCGGCAAAAGATTCATCCAACCTAGATAAAGAGGTCTATGATAATATCAAGGGATTATTCATGGAGAGACATATAGAGCTGTGTATGTAGAGTATGCAAGAGGATTGCATGGTTAATTGACTGGCTGGAAAGATCTAAGCAAAGAAGGTTGAACAAAGAAGCAAAGAGAGATTTCTTGATGGATTTCCCAGCAGATCTAGAGTTTGAGATGAGAATGGAGGCCACTCAGTGAATTAGCATAACAGCTGAATTGGATCTGGATTGCAAAGTAATTTGTATGAATTATATCAAACCTATTGATTAATTTCTAACCATTGTATCAGTTCAAATCCTTTAACCAGGTTGACCTAACAGTCATTGTATAAATCCTTTGAGCAAGGTGACATTCATATTGGAATTTTCTAAGTCCTCTAACAAGGCCACTCTTGACAGGGTGATTAAATCATTTAACCAGGTAACATTTGATAGTGTGTTTTGTAACCTTTAATAGGGTTGGCTCCTAATAGAGCTAACTTCGAAAGAGTGAAATTTTGGTAGCATGTTACTGGTGGTTTTTCCCATATTGGGTTTCCACATTATATCATGGTGTCAAAATGTGTGAATGTTTATGTTGTTTTTTACTGTTAAGTTTCTGCAAGCTTATTTGATTAGTACAGTAAACTGCACACTTTTCTGTTATTGTTTTCGAGCATATCTAAATTGTTCAAATTGGTATAAAATATAAGTGGGCACATCTAGACCTAGGATAATTGATTCAACCCCCCCTCCCCACTCTCAGTTATTTTAAATTCATTCTAACACTTTTAGAATCAGTCACTTCAAAAAATGAACACAAGTCAACTTTAGTGATGAGAGAGAACTCATTTAACAAACCTTCCTAAATTTTCACAAGATTCAACAACCTACAAATAAACCCAACCATTGAAGGTACAAGACTATGATCATTCACTACATTTCCATGGATATCAATACTTTTCATGTTGTCTGATCAGTGTTGGAGACAATACATATTACTCCCAAACTTCATTAGGAAAGAAGAACTTTGATTCATTAACATATGATACTTATTTGTATATGGATAGACTTATGATATATTTTCCATCATGTAACACAACTTCAACACCTTCATACACGGTCAATTTCACATTGTTTTGCAATAAAACTAACCTTTCAACTTACTCTATGAGGCATCAACTCAACTAAAGTCATATATTCATCATAGAAATTCAACTTATTAGAGGTAAAAAATCTCCTTTTACTAACACAACTACTTTCACCAAATCATCATTAGGACCCTCAACCCATCTAGGATCCAAATAAATATTTCAAAAAACTAATGTATTGCAAGCATCACATACATCATTGCTTTCAAGGAATCAAATTTATAGTTCATATTACAATTTAGACCTTAAGCATTCAATCAATTCTAATTACATCTTTCCAATTTAGTGCTCTCAAGGAATTCACTCAAACCTATAGTTCATATCTTAGGGCCTATTAGACCTTGTTGTTGCAATCTACACATCATACCAACCATCATTTGAACAACTATTCACAAAACCATAAGCTTTCACATTGAAAGGATACTCCATTGGTCCTTTATCCCATGTCTGTCAAAATCTCCTTATTTTCTATCCACATTATACTAGTTTCCATTAACCATTAGTTACTCCATTTGGGTCAGTTCATCTCAACTCCTCAATTATCCTTTTTTTTTTTGTCTTACACACAAATATCAGTAACTCCACTAATTAGAATGATATCAACTATGTGTAAGAAAATACACCTTCGTGAAATTAAGATTGAAAGCAACAATTCTATGGAATGATAAAACAAATTAATCTAAGAATTGAAGCTAAACAATCTATATCATCTCATGGTTCTCTATCCAAGCTTTGTTAAGAGAGCTCTCAAGCTTAATCTCTCTCAAGGACAATCCTAGAACGAGATATATATGAAAAATAATGCTCAAATCTAGCTAGAATGCTCAAAATGCTCCAAGATCATATGAGAAAACAATAAATGCTCCTAAACATGATATGATAGATGTAATGCAAATGCTAAAATTCTCTTAAAAGCTCTCAAATGCTCCTCATATGCTCTCAATATGCCTATAGTAAGGATGTTTTTTCTCTTGAAATTCTTGGATTCCAAACACAAAGAAAATTGCTTGTATTTATAGCATTTTCCCAAGGGTAGGGGGTAGAGTGAGTTGATCATGATCAAAGCTTGGTTAAGTCAAAAGCTTTGAGGTGTTTGCAAATG
>MU224931.1:1268540-1300299 GCA_018584345.1 Thuja plicata
CAAGACCAAAGGTAAAAGAGGGAATATGGATGCAAGTGAGATGAATGGTAGAATATGGAAGGTGAAGGATAACATGGATGAAACTTGCCCCCAAGTGTAGAGTGCAAGAGGAAGGAATTACGCATGATGCCTGTTTGCTAGGTTTTCATCATGGTACTTGTCCAAGGCACCACAAGAAGTGGTTTTCACCATAGGATGGTTTGATTTCTCTTTACTTTTTCTACCAAGGTGCCTATTTCTAGGTTTTCGCCAAGGCACTTTTTCTCTTTTTTCATTTTTTTCTTTTGTATTTTTCAAAATTTCCCCAACATTTGGATCTTTGACCAATTCTCTTCTAAAAGATATGCTATAATAAACCATGGTGATGGCTAGGATGCTCAAATATATTGATAAGGTGATGACAAAGGATAGATATGGAAGATAAGGGTAGATGGTGGTGAACGTTTTCTACCATAGATGGGATAAGATGGATGGAAAGATGGAAAGTATATATTGGATAATGAATGTGAGGATAAGAAGGTATGTTGTGAATGGAAATTTTGGCAAGATCAACTGTGACACACACTTTGAAGGGTGGTGGAAGGATGGAGGAACAATGGATGAAGGAGGTGAGGATGTAGCTAAGATAGTGGATTTTGGGATATAGAAACCCAAAGTGGAAAATGTTTGGAAGGAGATGGAGTGGAAGCCTTTGGAAGTTTGAATGTCAACTTTGATTTTTCTTTTGTGTGAAAGTCTTTCAAAAGTGACTTGGGAATCCACATAGTCTTTGATTTTTATTTCTTTTGTGATGATTTTGAATGCATTTCTTCAATGAGGGATTTAGGAACCCACATTTTTGTTGGTTTTTCTTTTTGCTTGGTGGACCTTTGCAGCCTCTTGGATTTTTCATATTTCTTTGTGGACCTTTGCAACTTTTTGGATATTTCTTTTTTCATTTCATTCACATGTCAATTAGATGGGACATGGTGATTTTTATACACATGTGGATTCTTGGATTTTTTATTTTTATGTTGCACATCCAAATTACTTCCAAAAGACTTGGGAATTGTGGGTGAATAGGAATAATATGGAGGGTTCATATGGATGGGTGTTTGAACATTCTTCAAGTATGTGTGCCTTTGTTGATCTTGATACATGGTAGGATAAGTGGATGAAGATCTAGGGATGGTAGGCATGGTTGATGAAGGAATATATGGACCCAATATGGATGGAAGGGATGAAGACTTTATCTTTGGGACATAGGAACCCAAAATGGATTTGGAGGATGGTGAAGGTGTATGGTTGCATTTGACTGGAGTGAGATAAGGTGTGAAAGGGATATCAATATCTTTGGTATGTGTTACATTGTCAATGCTCTTATCTTTAAGATTTATCTTTATACCAATAGGCTTATGAGTAGCTTTCATGGGAGAAATTTTGATAGGATCAACTGAAGCTTGAAGGGATTTATTCTTATGCAAGGGATATGGAGGAATGATGGTTTCTTGAGGTGAATATGGAGGATCATGACAAGGAGTTGATGGGGTATTTCAATCTTGACAAGGATCTTCAGATGGTGTAGAGAGGATGTTTTTCTCTTAATTTTCAATATGTTTATTGGAAATGGTGGAAGGGATATCTTAATCTTGCTTGGGAAGTGGACTAGATATGGAGCTTGGAAGGACACTTTGTTCTTGACCTAGAAAGATATCATCTTGGAAGAAATGAAAGGCTGAAAGGGGATCATCACCAGATTCTATGGATATGGGACCTTCATCAAATATGGGAGGGGATTGGATAACATCTTGATCTTGATCTTTATTGATACTAGTTTCTTTTCTCTTTGGGTTATCCTCTTGACATGGAGCCACTTCTAAGGATAAGGTAGATACTTGGATATACATGGGGAATGTTTGGAAGAATGATGGATAATCCTTTTGAATAGGCATTGAAGCACACGGAAGCTTAGGATCTATGATCTTTGAAGCATGGAAATGATTTGCAGAAAAATGTAAATTAGCTTGGGTTTCTTTTAGAGGTAGCCCTTGAGGGTAGACATAGTCAACATGAAAAGTATCATCATTAAGCTTGCTCTTTGGTGGAGGAATTTTGGATAGTTGTGAAGTTTTGTGAGATGGACGAAGGATGAAAGGCATAAAGGCTATGGGAAAAACCTTGCTAGATAGGGGTTTTTGGTTTAAACCTTGCTTGAGAGTGACATCTTTATCTCCATTCTCTTTATCACAAATAGGGTGGTCATGAAATTTCCCTTGATCCAAGATAGGTTTGTTGCACTTAAGTGTTTCATTTCATAAAGAAGATGAAGATACAGATGACCCATCATCATAAAGTAAAGGAAAAATTGATCTTAACGATGGCTTGTTAGATGATGTATCCTTTTTTATTTCCTCATTCTTCCTTAAGGTTAAAATGTCATCATTATGAGGAGGGGTTTCTCCTAATTGAGAAAAATATGATTCTTTATCCTTCATCAAAATTTGTTCCATGATTTCAAGGAATATAGGATCTTGGGATGCCTCCAATATTGCATCGTTAGTTACTTCATTGTATAGAGTCCTATGGAGATTTTGATCTGGATTTTGATAATTATTCTCCACCGTAGGATTGATTCATTTCTCAAATAGATTCATCATTATGAATGGTTGAAGGAATATGATCTATTTGTTGCACTCGATAGAAATAACTCCGAAAAGGGTATCCAAATATGATTTCAAAATCTTTCCAAACCCTTGGGAAATACCCCCTATTTTCCCTTCTTTGTTTTTAGGTGGTACTTATCTGTGTGTAGGTGGCCTTTAAATGTTGGTAAGCAGTTACTGGAATTACTCTACGTGGCACTCTGCAATTGGCAGGCGACATTTCTCTATTGCCAGGCATTTTTGAAATATTTTTACGCGGCTCTTTCCAGTTAACATGCGGTTGTTTGATGTTATCACGCAGCATTTTGTGTTGGATAAGAAGCCTAGCTTTGTTTGTAAGTGGCTCTTCAATGATTTTACACGGTGTTTTGCTGATCAGAATTGATTTTGTCAATTTTAATGGTGTTTTCAGGGTTTAAAATTTTAATGTCTTTGATCAGATTTATCAAACAGTATTCTTGCATGAAAATGAAATACAAACTCAACACACACGTAATATTTGCATCATATTCCTAAAAACCACACTAAAAGTGTATGTTCTCGGATGTTTCAACAGGTTTGTACAAGAATATCTTCCAAGCAGTCTACCTTAGCCTCAACAAATTTGTCTTTTAAACATGGCTCTACAAAGGTAGGTCTACTATTTTATCAGGTCTCAACCTATTTCGGTCTAAACCTTGACAAGATCCTTTACCCCTTTGAGGGCTTCCCACATGCACAAAAGTACAATTTTGCGCAATCTTGAAGGACTACTAGAGGAAGTGAGGATGGCTTGCACATGTTTTAGTCACTTTTTGATTAAGGAAAAGCGCATTATTTATAGTGGGTCAGACGATATTGTGGTAAAATAAAATATCTCCCACCTTGGGTCGTTCCCTCTCACCATCCTCGTAAGGAAATTCTTGGGAGGTAGGCCCTTTAAAAGCTCTAATTAGCTAGCATGTTCATAAAAGTGGGAATTGAACTTGGTCCAACAAGTTTGGGAATTTGATTCACTCAAAGAGTGAAGAGCATATCCCTATTGTCTTCCTTTTATTCCAAACACTTTAAAATTTTTTGTTCATTTTCAACCCCTTAACAAGGAGGTTCTTAGAATGGAAATGTGTGGTTCAATTTTCCTATCCTTGTCCTTCTACCAAATTGGCTTTGCACATTTGGCTTTTTGATTCACTTCAAAAAGTGAAGAGCATATGCCTAATGCTTGCTCAATTTGGATGAAATAAAGGATTTTCTACTTATGCTAGACTTAAATAAAGCCATAATTTGATCAAATACAAGCCTGATGAGAGAAATACCTGATTTTGAAGCTAGCAAACGGCTAGGCACATTTTTGAGTATTTGGCTTGTTTTTTTACTCACCTAGTGGTGATCGTTCCCACTCCAACTCCTCCAACAAGTTAGTCAACACAAATAGAGACAAAGTGAAGAAAACTTGGAAATATAAAATGACAAATTCCCTCCTAAAATCTCTTTTAGTGAAATTTTATCAAATCAAAGCTTTAAAGAACTAGGCATGAAAATCAATTAAAGAGTGGGAAATTTTTCTTTATAAGTGAAAAACACTTTAATGTAGTGATCGTATAAGTGTTCCTTCTCAAATAAAACTCTCTAAGAGATTAGTTGCATGTGTATGTTTGTCATTTTTAACCCTAATTCTCACCTCTTTGCTAAGCCTTGTAACCAGTTTCTCTAGTTTCTGCACCTTCGGGTGATTTTTCATATGCGAAACAGAAAAACACAGAGAGTCAAATCAGTGAACAAATCATTAAAAACCTGATCTAAAACAAAAACATTTACGCGACATTTAATAGCTAAAAGGTGGCATTTAAATGCTGCTACGCATAAATAGAAACTTTCTAAGTAGCTTTTAAATCCTACTAAGCAGCTTAAAACAATCCACAAATGACTAAATAAAAGTGCCAGGCGGCACAGAACATGCAAAGTGCGGTCAAACGTTGCTGGAACGTGGCTCTTGAAATTTCACAGGTGACACACTTTATTTAATAGGCATCTCACTTTATCTAGCAGGCATCCTAAGAATGAAAGGTAGAGAATAGAATAAAAATCCTTAGGCGGCTCTTAAAAATTCATACGCGGCTCTTAAATCTTCATACGCGGCTCTTCTCCTATTTTCTTGAAGAAAAACACCAAGAACAAAAAAATAGACCAAATATTATAAAAAAAATGTTAGTAAAGAGGCTTAGAGCCCCTCGATGGGCGCCATTATGTGTGTAAGAAAATACACCTTCATGAAATTACGATTGAAAGCAACAATTCTATGGAATGATAAAACAAATTAATCTAAGAATTGAAGATAAACAATCTATATCATCTCATGGTTCTCTATCCAAGCTTTGTTAAGATAGCTCTCAGGCTTAACCTCTCTCAAGGACAATCCTAGAATGAGATATATATATATGAAAAAAGAATTCTCAAATCTAGCTAGAATGCTCAAAATGCTCCAAGATCATATGAGAAAATAACAAATGCTCCTAAACATGATATGCTAGATGTAATGCAAATGCTAAAATTCTCTTAAAAGCTCTCAAATACTCCTCATATGCTCTCAATATGCCTATAGTAAGGATGCTTTTTCTCTTGAAATTCTTGGATTCCAAACACAAAGGAAATTGCTTGTATTTATAGCATTTTCCCAAGGGTAGGGGGTAGAGTGAGTTGATCATGATCAAAGCTTGGTTAAGTCAAAAGCTTTGAGGTGGTTGCAAATGGAGGAAAAGTTGGTTGGTTGTCTCAAAGAATTAGGAATTAAATAAATCCATGATTTAATTAAATTAGCCATGGAAGGCTGATTGGGTTGGATTTGATCCTTTTTTATTTGAACTATACAATTGAAAAATCAATTGCATAATTTGATTAATCCCTTTAGGCTTGAATTTAATTATTTTTTTCATGATTATTTAATATTTTAATTTGATTTGAATTTTGTTCCTTTGATTTTATAAATGTCCATTTGATTTGATCCATCTGTTTTGCATTGAGATGAGATTTTAAGGCATTTGGCTTAGATTTACAATTTGGAATGCTTGAGATACACCTGGTAAATTTTAGGTGTCTACATCAACCAATCCCAAATCATAATCACTTACAAATGATACACGGTCCTTATATCTTAGGGTAATGACAACTCCTATTGACAACAAACTATCACTGTCTACCATCAAAGTCTTAGTAATTGATCTGATGCAAAGTGGGCAGTAGGAAGCCTCGATATGACTCAAGTAAGGAAATGCACCCCAAAACACCAACTCTTTGAGGACAAAGTTCTTCACACTTATCAAAAGTGTGGGAAAGGACTTGGTTAAGTTTATTACAACCCAAAACCCCAAGGGAAACCTAATCACTAGGTTTCACCAATCCTTCAACACCAACTACCAAGGTTGGCTTCACAAGCACTTGACCCAAATTCTCAACAATACCCCAAAAGTGACTTATGGGACTAGGGGTGACCTATTCTCAAATGTGTGGTCTATTTAGGTCCCTAAAAAATAGTTCCAATGGTTCTTTCACTCACTTACAACCCATAAGACATAGTTGCTTCACAAACCCAATACTAGGCTTGTAGCCTTTTCTTGAAGGAAAATTGATCTTAAATAAGATTATTCCAAAAAAACCCCTTAAATAATTAGGGATTTAGACACCCTTTATGGCCTAAGACTTTGAACTTAAACCCCAAAACATGAAAATGAAGGAGAGACAGGAAGACACACCAAATTGCTTCTGTAATTAGGGCTAATTAGGCCCACACTTGCACTGCAAGTGCCTTTTGAATGCATCCAATTACAAAAATTATGATTGGATCATGTGAGGGTATGTATAAGGGTCTCCTCCAATGATTTAAGGCCTCTGATGAATCCCATAATAAGGTTTATGATTGTTGTCCTGATTCTGGAATGGTCCATACATAGTGATATACACCTAGGGCTTCATGACAACCCCATCACCCTGCATTTTGGTGAACCTATCCTGAAAATTCTTAAAGGAAATCATAAAAAAATGATTTCCACCAAGGGTCATTGAATTCCCATGGTAGAAAAAGGAAATACACTCAATTCTTTAAGAAAACCTGATTTAGGGCCTACAAACCAGGCAGTGGGATTAAAAATTCAATAACTTTTAAAGTATGATTGATCAACACATGAAACCAAATGAAAATGAAATAAGGTCCACAATAAAAAATCTTTGTGTCATATTTTCATGTCCTTATGTCCCTACCAATCCATACTGATCGACTGTCCTCGAGATTTGCAGAGAAATGGTTATATTTTATTGATTTCAAAAGGCAAATTTACATCATTAGCCTACCACCCACCTGAAAGAGATTTTGTAGGCACTCCCAATGGTTACATAACATATTTGAATTAGCCATTTGGGAGTTGTTTTACAACTTTTTGACAAAATTTGTCAAGTTTGCTCAAAAGTTGCTTGACAAATTTTGAGCAACTTTTGCAAATTTGATGACCAAACTTGGTCTCAACCTTATTTTTGTGATCCCTAGTGAATCCAAACATGAAAAACATAAAAAAAACCTATTCCTAGGGTTTTGGATGATTAATGACCAATAGTTGACCAGGGGCTCATAGGGTGCCAATCTTGGAACTATTGTCTTACAAAGGGGTCCAATGATTAACCCATTGTTCTAACATAACTATAGGCCTCTTAGGACCTTAATGGAATCCCTAAGTTCCATAGGAACACTTGGTTCATTTAGGGTTCTCATGTACCATACTCCTCATGAGATTTGAACTCAAGTTCCCACTTGAGGTTAATTGGTCAACAGTAGTTCCATGTTGTTGGATCTGTTCCTCTATCATCTAGGTAGCATCTATTGGAGGGAGTCCTTTCCATTTCACTAAGTATTGCATGTAATTATTCTTCCTTGTTTGGTTTAGTACTTTGTATTCCAAAATTGTGTCTAACTCCGTTGGTTTTCTTGGTGGGATATATGTTACATAGTCTCCATCATCTTCATCTTGTGATCCCTGCACACTAGTGATATCAGCAACACACTTGTAAGGAGTGAGGTCTACAATATTAAAAATAGGAGAAATCAGTAAAGTAGGAGGCAAGGAAATTTCCTATGCATTTTTACCAATCTTGTTGAGGATGGTGCAAGGTCCAATTTTCTTCATGTGCAACTTTGAGTATCTTCCTTTAGGGAGTCTCTCCTTCCTTAGGTATGCCCATACCTTATCTCCAAACTTGAAATGAACTTCTCTCCTTCTCTTTTCTTCTTGTGATTTATATTTTATGGTGGACTATTGTAGTGACTCTTTCACTTTTGTCTACACTTTAGAGATCAATTTGGATAATTCCTCTCCTTGTGCACTAACTCTGAAATCAGAGGGTAAATCTAGCGATTCCAATGGGCCTTTTGGGTGAATTCCATACCCTATTTGGAATGGTTTCTTTCTAGTGGATCTATTCATGGAATCATTAAATGCAAACTCTGCCTGTGGTAGGATCATGTCCCAACTTTGCATGTATTGTTTTGTTAGGCATATCAAGATATTTCCAAGAGATCTATTTACCACCTCCATTTTCCAATATTTTTGTGGGTGGTATGTTGAACTATAAGTCATATTTGTGCCCAAGCTCTTGAAGAGTGTCCTCCAAAAGTGACCTTGAAACTTCACATCTCTATAAGAGACTATTGTTTTTCGTAGACCATGGATTCTAACCACTTCCTTCAAGAATAGATGTGCTATATGGGAAGCATCATTTGTGCTTTTGTAAGGAAAAAAATGCACCATTTTACTAAATCTATCCACAATGACAAAAACACTATCATAGCCCTATTTATTTCTTGGCAAACCCATTACAAAGTCCATTGAGATTGATTCCCATGGCCTAGAGGGAATTGGTAGAAGTTGGTATAGTCCTTTGTTAGTGGATTCACCCTTTTATTGTTGGAAAATAGTACAATATTCTACAAACTTCTTGAATTCATTCCCCATCTTTGGCCAAAAGTGACTTCTTTTCACTAAATCAGTGGTTTTGTCAATCCCAAAATGTCCTCCTAAGGCACCACAATGTTTCTCCTTAATAATATTTGTTCTCATGGAACATTTACAAATGCACAATTGGGCTCCTTTAAATAAGAGTCCATTCTGAATCATGAAGTCAAAAAAATCAGTATGGTATTTGCCTACCATTTTGGTGCATACCTCAAAAATTTCTCCAAATTCTAGATCATCTGCATATAGATGTTTTAGGGAGTCAATCCCTACACTCTAAAGTTGTACTTCTTCAACCAATGTAACCCTTCTACTTAGGGAATCAGCCACTTTGTTTTTCACTCCCTTTTTGTGCTTTATATTGAAGGTATATACCTGCAACTGCTCCATCCATTTAATGTGTTTGACTTTAAGCTTTTCCTAACTATTTAAGAAACTTAATGCATGGTTATTGGTATAAAAAATGAATTCTTTAGGGAGTAAGTAGTGTCTCCACTTTTTCAGGGCTTGCACCATTTCATAAAGTTCTAAATCATATGTAGAATACCTCTTCTTTGCATCATTCAATTATTTTGAGAAAAATGCTATAGCCTTACCTTCTTGGCTCAATACTGCACCTATAGCCAAGTTGTTTGCATCTGTTTCAATAATGAATACCTTGTTGAATTTAGGGAGTACTAGGATTGGGTATTGGGCCACTCTATTCTTGAGATATTGGAATGCAAATCTGCAGCTTCTTTAGTCGATTCAAATATGGTCTTCTTTCCACCTTTTATAGTGTCCAACATAGGAGCACACACATGGCTAAAGTTCTTAATAAAATTTCTATAAAAAGTTTCTAAACCATGAAAGCTTCTAACATCACCTTGGTTCTTTGGTGGAGGTTAGTTGACTATTGCTTCAACCTTCTCTAGATCCATTTTTAGGGTTCCTTGGGAGATGAAAAATCCTAAGAAGACAAGTTCCTTTTTCATGAACATACACTTTTCCAAGTTAATCACTAACCTGTGCTAATGGATTCTCTTCAAAACTTTCTCAACATGATCAAGATGTCTCTCTTTTCTATGACTGTAAATTAGAATTTCATCCAAATATATAACCACAAACTTGCCAATAAAATCAATGAAGACCTCATTCATGAGTCTCATGAATGTACTATAATAATTACTTAAGCGAAATGGCATAAATAGCCACTCAAACAAACCCTCAATTGTCTTAAATGTTGTCTTCCATTCATCACCTAGATTTATCCTAATCTGGTGATAGCATGATTTTAAATCAATCTTTGTAAAGTAACAAGAAGTGCCTAATTGGTCCAGTAGATCTTCCATTCTTGGGATTGGAAACCTATATCTTATAGTGATTTTATTTAGGGATCTGCTATCAGTACATAATCTCCACTTGCCATCCTTTTTAAGGGCTAGGACTGATGGGACAACACATGGACTGAGACTTTTCTAAATTAGTCCTTTCTATAACAATTCATTGACTTCCCTTGCAATCTTTGCATGTCGAACTGGTGTCATTTTGTATGGGGCCTTGTTAGGTAAGAAGGAACCATGTATCAAGTCTATTTGGTGACTGATATCTCTTAAGGGAGGGAGGGTTGTGGGTAGGTCACTAGCAGTGACATCACTGTATTTTGTAAGCAATTCCTTAACTTCATCTAGTATAGGATTATCATTATCAGACCTTATACTATCCATGGGCTTGGAGATTAGGACAAAGGCTTTAGTTTTAGGTTCCTTTAATACTATTGGTAAATAGATTGTTCTTTTGAATGTAACTCTAAAATACACAAAAATGTTTAAGAACAATTGAATACAACAGTTGGGAAATAGTTACCTGAAAACCTATTTTCCCTCTGAATTAGAAGGTACAACTCCCTTATATGAATAATATTCAATGGATTTTGATCTTTCCTAATCTAACATAGGTATGCTCTTAACCCAAGAGTAGGAGAGGTAAACCAAGCTAAGTCTAGATAGAAAATAGCTCACGCGAAGTAAATACAATTCTAAATCTAGCCAATTCTGAGATCTTATCAATCAGATTAACTCCCAAAATTGGTGATGCATGAACAATTACTAAAAATGCAGATGCAAGACTGAAGATTAACAATATAATGATATTTAGTCGATCTATATCATAAGAAAATTTCCAAAACTTAGGATAGCAACTAATTTTCCCCTTAATTAGTTGTATCAAATCATAATACAGAATTATGGTTTGAATACAGATTACAAATCTAACTCAAAAGAGACATTCAAATTCAACAGAAAGATAAATGAAATGCAATGGAATAGTTAAAGAAATGGCATTCAGACATACATAATTGACTCAGCAAAAATGTTCTTCACACCAAAATTTAGATGACCTTTGTATTGATTTTGGGAATAATAGATATAGAGTTCTAAATTGGATCATTACAAAAAGGAGTAACTGAAACGGTTCAACTTCCCCAACCAGAAATGATAACCAAAGGTTTATCCATTACAAAACTATCAAAAATAGAACAAGGGGGAATATATCTATGATTCAGTTTCCTTCCCCTTATCTAATTTGGCCCTATAGGCGGTTACAATAGTGATGACCTAGATGAGCTCTTCATGTCTATTGATGTGGACATTGGTGTAACAGATGAGCCATCTGGAATTTTCTTTGGCTAGAGTTTTGATCACATCTGTCTGATCTTGCAATTCCTACATAGCTCTAAAGATGCATCCACTCAATTTTTGGAGCTATGGTACCTTGTCTAGGTGAGATGAAGACTACTCCACTAAATTATGTAGATAATCTGTGAATTAATTCTGCATGTTGACCACTCCAACAAGTGCTTTACCTTGACCACTGGTTTGTGATTCTGCATGAAGTCCTAAGAGGAGTTTAAAATATCTACTCTGTTCTTCTTGGACCTTAACATCAATTTGTTGTAACCCCTTCTCAGCTTGAATGATCATCTCAGCCTTAAACTCCAGAATTTGGAGCCATTTGATCAAAGGCTCATTTCCTCCTATAAAATTTTAGCCTTTAGGGCTTCTTTAGTCTTCATATTCACTACCACATGCAACATGACTATGCATTCTTGGCATCTTACTCTTTTCGCCATGAGAGTTTGCAAATTCTTACCAATATTGTTCCTCTCTGTTTCCAACCTTAGGAGAGTATTACCTAGCTGTTCAATAATTTCTAGGCCTTTAGACTTGAACCTCTCAATCCACCTTTTGCCAATCTTCCCATAATACTGATCTTCTTGCAACTTATCCATAATGGCTTGGTTCTCAGTAGCACTGGGATCAAAGGAGGTTTGGGTACTGGGAGCACTCACAATAGGAGTGAGGAGCTGTCTGATGAAGTTAGTTAGCTAGGCCACTTCCTCCCTAAGCTAAATTTTGGAAGTCTTGAGATCTTTGAGCTCTTCCTCTATCACTACATTAGTGGATTTCCACCAATCCACCTTGGTATCATGGCAAGACAATCCCATATCGAATGACTACAACTAAAAGTCTGAGGTCACTTTATCTTTGAGTCTACCCTCCTTAGTGGGCTTGGCTACTTCCATGGTTAAATGCGTTGTCTTAAGATCACAACCCAGAGTAGACATTGTCTTCACACTCTTTTGCTTGCTTTTGGTAGCCTTGGGCTAAAAGGCACATGATAGAGTGTCTTTGTTGGGAATTTCTTCTGCCACTCTCTTCCTTTTGCACTCTAGAGTGTTTTCTATCCATGACTCTATGCTGGTAACTTTTTTGGCATAGACCAACTCTTGGATGAATAGCTTCCTTATGAGTGTAGGAGTAGCTTTAGGGTGGGAAGTGAATGGATTCACCGAAGTGGGTGAGGAGGAGATCAATTTTACAACTTGAGAAACCTCCTGTTGCTCCCCACCCCTCTTATCCAATTTTGTAGCAGAGGTACTAGGGCTATCCTCTCCTACTTTAACTATGACAGGGGATGCCCGCCTTAGAGTTTCTTGGGTCGAGGTCTCGGCTAGAGTATCCACAAAAATAGCACTAGCTAGATATTTGGACTCTGTAGCTTTAGAAAGCTCGGCTGTAGACTTAATTTGGTCTGTTGGGACTGCTTCTTTGGTGGCTTTGATGTCTAGAAGAGGACCCTCTCCACAGGTCTTCTCTAAGAGAGAAGTCTTCTCAGGAGGTTCATCGCCTCCTCCTGATGGTTGAGTTGATCCTTTTGCAACTGTTCAGATTGTTGCTGATGAAGTGGTTGCAATGCTGGAAGTATCCTTTTCCAAAGTTTTCTGAGTGGGAGGCTTCCTTTCTGACCTCTTCCTTTGGCCTATAGTCCACTCAACCCATTGGACTGTTCTTTTGTAGATCCCTCCCATCAGAGCCTGCAAGTCACTTACTGCTTGGTCCATCATAGGCTCTGAGCTAATAGGGTTGGAATTTATCTTCTCTAGGTATGTATCATCATATAGATGATTGCCATCATCTTCCAGCCCTTCTACTGCAATGTTAACATTGAACTTTTTGATCTGTTCAATGGTTAACCGGGTGTAGAATCTCTCCCTGCTCTCCAAGTTGTCTTTGTAATTGGCCCAATAGTCTTCAATCTCAGGTACATGATGAATTTCCTGACTCATTTGTAAGATATCTCTAGCATAATTAACTAGATCATATTGCGGCCTTAGAATGTCATAGGTTTCCAGAGAGAACTTCTTCAAGAAAGCCTTAAGAACATTTTTTGCCTCCAACTGGGATGCACAACTATAAGCTCTGATGGTCATTGGGAATTCGTAGCCTTTCTTCTTTGCCTTGGCATAGATTAGATTCACTTAGAGTGCTTGCCTCATCACCTTGATCAACATGATCATGTCAGTAGGATATCTAGGTAGCTTGAACGGAAAGTCATCAAAACTTGCAAGACAAAGATATGAGAAATCCCTGAACTGAATAAAAAAGCATCCGAATTGGCTTATAAAAGCCATGGCTTCTGGATAAAATCTCCTCTCCAGAAAACCTTGTAGCTCCCTACACAATCTCATTGTAAAGGCATCATTAACTATGAGATAATTAGCATAACTATTTTGTAGTTGCAAAGAGGGGAAAAAATCATAGCTTTTTATGTCATCTAGAAATTCCTCTAACCTAGGAAGCCCCAACCAAATTTGATTTGTAGCTAGAATATACAGAAGGACCAAAGACATATATAATTCATTCTGGAACTTAGCCCTATTGAGGGCGTCTGAGAGATTCTCACTCACCATAAGGGCCTAGTCAATGAAGTGATGCTAGGAGCAGATTATCTAAACCAGGAAGAAATGCTACTCAACAAAATTAAGAGCTTCTCTCTCACCTCTAATCCTATGAAGCAATACCAGGATATCCAGGATCTCTAACTTCAAGTTTGTGTTGAATAATGTTTTGGGAAACTTGCCCTTAGTGCTCTTTGGTTCTTTATACCATGACTTCATGATCTCTCTCTTCCATACCGATCTCTTCACTGAATATTCAGAGACCGCCCGACTATAAGTCATTTTAGAGTATTTCGCCTGCTCTCAAATATGGAGGGAATTCTAGATAGACTCTCTATCAATAGAGAGGAGCACCATGTTGTCAGGTAGAATAATTTTCTTCGTGTCTGGGTTGTATCGAGCTATACATTCCTGGACCAATTCAGGAGCTTGAACCACTACAGGAAAATTGGCAGCTTTGACTAACCCTCTCTCCTTAAGCTTTTCTATAATAGGATGCATCTACTCTACTCTCAATCTATTTTGGAAGTTCTTCATATCGAAGAACTTCAGTGAGGTATCTAAGATTTTGTGCCAAATCAGAGATAATGCCATTCATTTCGTTGAATCCCACAAATCTAGAAGCCATGTGAGTATGATTCAACCTAGGGATTCAAATTTCTCTTTGGGATATAGAGACAATGAGAAACTGGTCTTAGTGACTTTGAATTCAAACAATTTTGTGAATAATGGTGGTTCCAGTTCAAAATCTCCAACTGATTTTATACTTTTTGAATTCTTACAGTTTAACGACTGACTTCCCACGCTACACAAATGAGAAGACCTCTACATTAATGAACAAGTCCGTTACAAAGTAAAATGACTTTATTTGAATTAATTACTTTTCTTTACATGCTGTTAGGAAACATCTTTTCACTTTAGTAACTGCAACGGTAACTTTCTTGAAGCTGCGGAAAATTACTTTTCCACTTCTCCTTTAGGAAGAAAAATACTTTTGCAGTGCTCTCTGTCTAAAAATCTGCCAAAGGAGAATTCTGGCCTATAGGGGTGCCAAAATGATATATGTTGATTCCATTGGCCTTTTTATATGCTGGATCTCTTATGGGATGGATTATTCTTCAAAATTTCTTCATCTTGATAGTTTGGCGGAAAATGCACTTCACAAGTTGAAACCTACCTGTAGGAGTAGAGGAGAAGCCATTTTCCACTTTTCTACCTATGAGCTAACTCCATGAATTTTTCTTCCCTTGATCTCTTCTTTTGTTTCCCATAGGTTCGATTTGAGTGTTCAAAGCTTTCTTGTTCCCGACTTCCTCATTTTCCATCTTTATTTACCTCTGATACTCTTAAGTTTGTCAATTATAGAAAGTGCACTCTGCAGGTCATTTTCTGCCATGGAGAAGCTAAAATTTGATTTCCCACTAGTGTTGCAACCTAAAGATATGAGACAAAATATTTCATCTGTATGTACGACTGAGGTTAGAATCTTTCAAACCATGGCCTTTACCGGATTAGGAACTTAACCTACCCAATAAAAACATGATTTCAAACCTAGATTTTCTTGGCTTGAGAAGGAGAAGGAAGATTTGGGAAATCTGATAAAGGCCTTCTAGCCTAAAGGGATCTCTAGACTTAGACTCCGGACTTACATGAAAATTCCAAGACTACTACTACCCATTGAACAACTACTTTTGTCTTGAGGTATAAAGACCAAAAGTGGGGCAACAACTGGCTCTGTCTGGGGACTTGGGCATTCACATGTCCAAGCAAGGAACTCAAATCTCTGGTTTCACAAAGTTCAAAAAAAGGTGGCTCATAACAAAACTAAAGCAAGACACAGAAAGGAAAGAAGAAAGGAAACCTAACTAGGAAAACAAAAATAGGAACTAAACGTAACTATTGTACAATATAGGGGTTACTTGCTTTCAATTAAGATCTGATAGAGCTTCAAATCCTGACCATTATACATTAGGGGTAGTGCCTCACCATCTGGATAAGTCAATTTGAAATATTTTTTACCAAACGCCTGATGGATTTTGAAAGGTCCTTTCCACAGTGTTTCAAATTTCCCATGCATGCCTTTGGGTGCCCTGCACTTGTCCCACAATAGCACCATGTCTCCCTCCATAAATTTTTGGGGTTTACTCTTTTTATCAAACAGGTTCTTCATGCGAATCTGATGGTGTGTGATATGATCAACCATTTTCTCCCTTTCTTCTTCTAATTTTCTCAAGTATAGGATCCTCTTCTCAAAACCATCTTCATATATGCCATCTTCTACTACTGTCCTTAGTTTGCAAGTTGCTAATTCCAATGGCAATGGGAGACTAGCTTCTACCTCATAGATGAGTTCAAAAGGAGATACACCAATGGCTCTTTTGGGGGTCACTCTATCTTCCCAGAGGGCTTCATAGATTTTTTTATGCCAACTTCTCTGGTTTTCTGCCACGAGATTTTTCATGATATTCACCAAATTTTTGTTTCTAGACTCCACTTGGCCATTCCCTTGAGGAAAATAATCAAAAGAATGGCTAATCATGATGTCGTACTCAAAACAAAATTTAGTAATTTCTTGAGAAGAAAAGTATGTGGCATTATCTATAACCAACTTAATAGGCACACCAAATCTTACCAGAAAATTTTCTTTGATAAACTCACATACTACCTCTGAAGTAGTCCTTTTGGTTGCCTTGTCTTCCACCCATTTTGTGAAGTAGTTAGTTGCAGTAATTATGTAAGTATGACCTATGCTATATGTAGGGCTTATAGGACCGATAAAATCAAGTCCCCAATGCTGGAATGGCCCTTCAATTATCACTAGTCTGAGGGGTAACGCTGCTAACTGTGGCTTCCCGGTAAACAACTTGC
Organism: Thuja plicata; assembly: GCA_018584345.1. Lineage (NCBI taxonomy): Eukaryota > Viridiplantae > Streptophyta > Pinopsida > Cupressales > Cupressaceae > Thuja > Thuja plicata. The sequence goes on from MU224931.1 coordinate 1,285,244, forward strand.
ATTTTCCGCATCTTGCCACCCACTAGTATGCATCTTTAAACATTATTGACCAATAATAACACTGTCTCAAAATCTTGAATGCAGTGACTCATGAGGAAAAGTGTCCTCCGTAGGCTTCATCATGAAAAACCTTTAACAGCTTTTATTGCTATTGTTTGTTGACACATCAGAGGAATGTTCCATCTATAGATCTCTTATATAGTCTATCCTCCCAAATTACATATTTAGAAGCCTTCATTTTTAGGTCTCTTCTTTGTTTTGAATTTAATCCTTCAGGACATTCACCATAGGTCAAGAAATACACAATTTTTTCAAACCATGGGTCTTGCATACTTACTGCTAAAACCAACTGTGTAGCTTTTGGGTCTTTGTCCACTTGATTTTCTGCCATTGCCTTGCACAAGGCATTCCCTCTTACCAACTTGGTGGGCTTGATCTCTATATCATATTATTTTGTTTTATCTACCCATGCTCCTCGGTTGTTACACCCCACATCTTGTTGAGTCAAAATACTCTTCACTACAACATCAAACACATACACAAGAGAGTGGGAATGTAGGATATAAAACCTGAAATTCTTAAGAGCCTTTACCACCACAAAAGAATGCTTTTTAGTCTGAGAATATCTCAGCTCATGGTTCTTTAGAGGTGTGCTCATAAAATCAATGGGGGCTTGAATTCCCTCTTTGTTCTCTTGCATTAGGATGGCTGACAGAGTATGTTCAGAAGAATAACAGTAGATTACAAAATATTTCTTGTAATCTGGGTGACATAACACTGGGGCATTAGCTATGGTGTTCTTGATGCTTCTGAAATCTTTCTTACTAGGGTCATTCCACTTGAAATTCACATTCCCCTTCATCATATCAACAATGTGTTTAGTAATTTCAGAGAAATCAGGGACAAATCTCCTGAGGAAGTTAACTTGACCAAAAAATGACTTCACTCTAGTTTTGTTCACCGGTAAACTCAGTTGTTGAATAGCTCTCACCCTTTCTAGATAAATCCTTATACCTTCTTAGGAGACAATGTGACCCAATAGTTTCCCTTCAATTATGCAAAAACTAATTTCTTGGCATTCAATGAAATCCCATCCTCCCGGCACCTTTGCAATAATCTCCTTAGATCATTTATATGATCTACTCTCTTTTTAGAGAACATGGTAAGATCATCCAGATACATACCAATGATTTTATTCTTCATATCACTAAAATAAAGATCCATACCTCTCTAAAAAGTAGCTCCGACATTGATCAATCCGAACGACATCCTGTGATATGTGAAGGTCCCCCACAGTGTAGTGAAAGCCATTTTATGCTGATCTTCTTTCTCAACTTCTATCTTATTATACCTTGAGAAGCTATCTAACATAGACATAATTTCATCTCCAACCATGATTTTCAAGAGGTGATCCATGTTGGGAAGGTCGTAGTTATCTTTCAAAGAAGATTGATTTAGATTTCTGAAGTCTACACAGATCCTTATTTCTCCATTCTTCTTCCTCACAAGAACTATGTTCGCAACCCAAGTAGAGTGATGGATGGGGTATATGATCTTTGCTTTGAGAATTTTATCAACTTCCCTACATATGGCATCAGAAACTTTGGGGTTGTAGTTCCTTTGCTTCTGCCTGAACGGAGTAGCCTCAGGTTTTAAAGGAATCTGGTGTTTGAATTTCCCGTTCATAAAACTTTTCAAATCTTCATAGCTCCAGGAAAAAACATCTGAGTATTCTAGAAAAATATTCCTGGCCTCATTCCTTTCTTCTTCAGTACAACACTTCCTGATATTAATCATTTTGGGGTCTTTTTCAGTTCCAATATTCGTTCCTTCATATTCACCAGTGGTAGGCCCTCTTTCGATTCTTTTCTTCTTCACAAAAATTTCATGTCTATTGAAGAGCTTTTCAAGAGTGACCAAATGAGGTGGGATGGTATTACCTTGCAATTGAATAACATCTTACTTATCTTTCTTTAGCTTGTCTTGGCAGTTTACTTTACGGTTTCCATGAACATCTTTGTGGAAGTCACCACCGTTCTCTAGAAAGAGAAGGAGATTCTTGTCATCTTTGAAAACTTGCCAATCTTCCAAGTTATCAGGCACAGATGGTCAATATATAACCTCCACTTGGTATTTTTATCTTTGAATTCTGGGTGGGGAAGTAGTAATGAAGTTGAGACAACCAAAGAGTTCGCTTTGGAATTCAACTCTCTTGGCACAGATTTGATAAAAAAAGCATCCAATGCTTCTATTTCCTCCCATACTCTATTTATGTAGTTCTTCAACCTATGGTTCTTTACAGAGTATTGATTCTTGACTTGATGTACAATTAGCTCAGCATCACCATGAGCTCTTAGAATTTTCACACCTCTTTCTTTTGTAGTGATAATCCCTAACAGAAGGGCTTCATACTCGACAGTGTTTTTGGTGTTCCCAAACTCTAATTTGTAAGCCAAAGGCTCACATACTCCATCTGGTGATATAAAGACCACACTTGCACCAGATCCTGACAATGCACAACTACCATCAAATTCAAGAGTCCATATCTGTGGTGGTATTTCTTTGGCAAAAAATTATGTTTCCTCTTTGGCGGTTTTAGTTTCTTTCTCAGGATCATCGGTAAACAACATATAATTGCCAAAATCCAATTCTTGATACAAGATTTGAGCTTTAGGGTCATCGAATTTCAACATTGTAAACTTAGCCTTCTCTTCGAGAACCCGTTTAATCTTTTTATTACCTACTAGGATTAAGGCTTGGGACCAATCCAGCTTTATCTCCCCTCCAAGGTCTCTGCAAAAACTCCTGCTTAACAACAACCCATAGCTAGCAGGTATATCAGCAACAAGGATCGTTAGCAATATCTTCTTTTTGGGATGTGCTGCTAAGGCCACTTGAGCATCCTTAATTTGGCCAACTAGGGGTACTTGCTTGGAATCCATGGAGTAACACCTACCATGAGCTTTAGTGAGAGTAAGTCCTAAAGCTTTGGCCATAGTTGATGGCATTACATTGTCTGAGGCTTCGGAGTCTATTATACAATTGCTCAACCTGCAACTATTAATATATAAAGACACATAGAATGGGTTAGGCTTTTGGCCTGGGAAGGTGGCTAAAATTGATGACTCCCTTTGTTCAACTGGGTTTGCAAATAAAGACTCATTCTCTATGGTAGTCATGAGGTTTTGATTTAATTCTTGGCTCCCTCCTTTACAATAATCTACTAGCTTTTGCAGCTCAACAAGATTAGACTTAAAATAGTCTATTGGAGAAATCTAAATTATGGAATCTCTATAGAATTGAATAATGTCAAAAGAGTTTTGTTCCTTACCTAGTTGCGGAATCCTCAGACCTTGATTGGGCTCCTTTGAATTGGAAGTAGATGCCTCATTATTTTTAGGTGGTGATGAGCCATGGCCTTTATCCTTCTGACTCTGGGTTAGGAGCATATAAGAGGTCCCATCTATGGTGGCATAACATGTTGCTTCTTGCTCTGAATTTGATTCATACTCTAAATATAAGTTTTTAGAGTCGCCATGTGAGTATGAATCTGGTTCAGCTCTGGACACTCCAGCATTCCACTTGTTAGTCTGATGCATTTTCCAAGAAAGAGATACATCAGGGAAGCTTTCCTCATCATGATCCATGGTTAAGTGGAAGGCACACATGTTTCCTCTTTTAGGAGGAGCCTCTATAGCTATTCTTTGTGGTGGAGTAGTTAATTGTAACATTTTTCCTTCTGCATTCCTCCCATCATTATGTCTTCCAGGCTGCTACTGAAAGTTTCACTGGTAGGGATTATTGAATCTGGGAAGTTGCCTCTTGAAGGCAGTGAATTCATTAGACAATTTTTGGATCATCTCATCAGATGACATAGTATTGCTACTACTGGCTCTAGACTATATCTCTCTTTTCCATTTCCTAGATGAGATCATGTGGTCCTCGAGTTCTACAACAGTTCTCTATGTGGCATCCAAATTTGCAAGGTTCATTCTCCTTAAATCATAATTGATGTCCGGTGGCATAGCACTTATGAAGAAATTTTTCAAATTTCCCATCGTAGACCTGTCAGCCACTGGGATACGATTTACCAGCTTGTTAAATTTAGCTATAAAATCCCTCATGCTGATTGACTTATCTTTCTTGATAGAAGTCAATTGAGTAAATAGGGCATGCTCATCTTTAGCAGTCTTGAACCTTCTTTCAAAGGTGGTCCTCATAGTATCCTAATTGGTAATAGAAGAATTAGGTAAATGATGAAACCAATCAGTGGCGCCTTTGACGAGAGTCTCAACAAATAGTCTGACGGCCACATCTTCTTCTTGAACCGCTAGGATGTTAACCAAACTGAAGAATGCAGCAATATGCTCATTTGTAGATACTTTCCCATCTCCAAAAAATTTGGGAAAGTTCTTTCTAGAGCCTATAGGGAGAGGGTTATATGCTGCTAGTTGCAGGGGCCCAACTGCAGTGGCCCAAGGGAGTGTCATAGCTACTTGGGGTAAGTAGGGTGTTAGATTGACAACGGGAGGGGCAACTACTCTGTGCAATTTCAACACTTGGCATGTGTTGGATAGCTGGGTGGTTTTTTTAGGAGGTGAAGAAGGTCTGCTCTGGCTCCTTCTAGTTCATTTTCCCTTATGGGGTACTTCTAAAAGAGAAAAATTAATATCTGCAAGCCTCTCGAAGACTGGGTCTATGCTACCTTCTTTCCTAGTACTTCTGAGAAATCTTTTAGGCTCCAAATTTTTGCCTAATACTGTGGCCTAACTTCACGTTCTTCCCTTCTTATATTTCTTCTTTGTATGGCTCTTTCAAGTGCTTCTTCTCTAGTTTCTTCCTGTTCTAGCACTTGACTGGCGCTCCTATAGTGTTCGGTGCTTCTTTTGTATCTCCAAAAAAAAGTATTTAATGAGGAAATGAGATCCTCTTGATCGTCTTGGAATCCAAGATTGGGTTGGAGCACAAGGATTATGTTTTCATGGGGAAGCACCATCTCCCCTCATTGTATGCTTCTAGTATAATTATTGTTCATATCCCCAGTAGAGTCGCCAAAAATCTATTGGTAAACAGATTGTTCTTTTGAATGTAACTCTAAAATACCCAAAAATGTTTAAGAACAATTGACTACAACAGTTGGGAAATAGTTACTTGAAAACCTATTTTCCCTATGAATTAGAAGGTATAGCTCCCTTATATGAATAATAGTCAATGAATTTTGATCTTTCCTAATCTAACAGAGGTATGCTCTTAACCTGAGAGAAAGAGAGGTAAACCAAGTTAAGTCTAGAAATAAAATAGCTCAGGTGAAGTAAATACGATTCTAAATCTAGCCAATTCTGAGATCTTATCAATCAGATTAACTCCCAAAATTGGTGATGCATGAGCAATTACTAAAAATGTAGATGCAAGACTGAAGATTAACAATCTAATGATATTGAGTCAATCTATATCATAAGAACATTCCCAAAACTTAGGATAGAAACTGATTTTCCCCTTAATTAGCTGTATCAAATCATAATACAGAATTCTAGTTTGAATTCAATAGAAAGATAAATGAAATGCAGTGGAACAGTTAAAGAAATGGCATTCAAACATACATAATTGACTCAGCAAAAATGTTCTTCTTCACACCAAAATTTAGCCGACCTTTGTATTGATTTTGGGAATAATACGTATAGAGTTCCAAATTGGACCATTACAAAAATGAGTAACTGAAATAGTTCAACTTCCCCAACTAGAAATGATAACCAAAGGTTTATCCGTTACAAAACTATAAAAAATAGAACAAGGGGGAATATATCTATGATTCAGTTTCCCTCCCCTTATCTAATTTGGCCTTATAGGTGGTTACAATAGTGATGACCTAGATGAGCTCTTCATGTCTATTGGCGTGGACATTGGTGTAACGGATGAGCCATCTGGAATGTTCTTTGGCTAGAGTTTTGATCGCATCTATCTGATCTTGCAATTCCTCCATAGCTCTAAATATGCATCCACTCAATTGTTGGAGCTCTGGTACCTTGTCTAGGTGAGATGAAGACTGCTCTACTAAATAATGCAGATAATCTGTGAATGACTTCTTCATGTTGACCGCTCCAACAAGTGCTTTACCTTGACCACTAGTTTGTGATTCTGCATGAATTCCTAAGAGGATTTTAAAATCTTTACTCTGTTCTTCTTGGACCTTAATATCGATATGTTGTAACCCCTTCTCAGCTTGAATGATCATCTCAACCTTAAACTCTAGACATTGGAGCCATTCGATCAAAGGCTCATCTCCCTTCTATAAATTTCAGTCTTTAGGGCTTCTTTAGTCTTCATCTTCACTTCCACATGCAACATGACTATGCATTCTTGGCATCTTACTCTTTCCACCATGAGAGTTTGCAAACTCTTACCAATATTGTTCCTCTCTATTTCCAACCTTAGGAGAGTATTACCTAGCTATTCAATAATTTCTAGGCCTTCGAATGCGTGCCTCTCAATCCACCTTTTTCCAATATTCCCATAATGCCAATCTTCTTGCATCTTAGCCAGAATGGCTTGGTTCTCAGCAACACTGGGATCAATGGAGGTTTGGGTACTGGGAGCACTCGTAATAGGAGTGAGGAGTTGTCTGATGAGGTTAGTTAGCTAGGCCACTTCCGCCTTAAGCTGAATTTTGGAAGTCTTGAGATCTTCAAGCTCTTCCTCTATCACTACATTAGTGGATTTCCACCAATCCACCTTGGTATCATGGTGAGCCAATCCCATATCAAATGACTGCAACTGAAAGTCCAAGGCTATCGTATCTTCAAGTCTGCCCTCCTTAGTGGGCTTGGCTACTTCTATGGTGAAATGCCCTATCTTAGGATCATGACCCAGAGTAGACATTATCTTCACACTCTTCTACTTTATTGTGGTAGCCTTAGGCTGAAAGGCCCGTGATAGAGTGTCTTTTCTAGGAATTTCTTCTCCCACTCTCTTCCTTTTGTGCTCTAGAGTGTTTTCTATCCATGACTCTACACTGGTAACTTTTTTGGCAAAGACCAACTCTTGGATGAATAGCTTCCTTATGAGTGGAGGAGTAGGTTTAGGGTGGGAAGTGAATGGATTCACCAAAGTGGGTGAGGATGAGATTAATTTTACAACTTGAGAAACCTCTTGTTTCTCCCCACACCTCTTATCCAATTCTATAGTAGAGGTACTAGGGTTATCCTCTCCTACTTCAACTATGACATGGGATGCCCACCTTGGAGTTTCTTGGGTCAATGTCCCAGCCAAAGTATCCATAGCAATAGCACTAGCTGACTGTTCGGACTCTATATCTTTAGAAAGCTTGGCTATAGACTTAATTTGGTTTGTCAAGACTGCTTCTTCAGTGGCTCTAATGTCTAGAAGAGGACCCTCTCCATAGGTCTTCTCTAAGAGAGAAGTCTCCTCATGAGGTTCTTTGCCTCCTCCTGATGGTTGAGTTGATCCTTTTGCAACTGTTGAGATTGTTGCTGATGAAGTGGTTGCAACACCAGAAGTAGCCTTTGCCAGAGTTCGCTGAGTGGGAGGCTTCCTTTCTGACTTCTTCCTTCAGCCTACAGTCCACTCAACCCATTGGACTGTTCTTTTGTAGATCCCTCCCATCAAAGCCTGCAAGTCACTTACTGCTTGGTCCAACATAGGCTCTGAGCTGATAGGGTTGGAATTTATCTTCTCTAGGTATGTATCATCGTACAGATGATTGCCATCATCTTCCAGCCCTTCGACTACAATGTTAACATTGAACTTTTTGATCTATTCAATAGTTAACCAGGCATAGAATTTATCCCTGCTCTCCAAGTTGTCTTTGCAATTGGCCTAGTAGTATTCAATGTCAGGTACATGATGAATTTCCCAACTCATTTGTAAGATATCTTTGGCATAATTAACTAGATCATATTTTGGCCTTAGAACATCATAGGTTTCCAGAGAGAACTTCTTCAAGAAAGTCTTAAGAACATTTTTTGCCTCCGACTGGGACGCACAACTGTAAGCTTCGATGGTCATTGGGAATTCATAGCCTTTCTTCTTTGCCTTGGCACAGATCAAATTCACCTGGAGCGCTTGCCTCATCACCTCGATCAGCATGATCATGTTAGTAGGATATTTGGGCAGCTTCAAAGGAAATTCATGGAAACTTGGAAGACGAAGATATGAGAAATCCCTGAACTGAATAAAAAAGCATCTGAATTGGCTTATAAAAGCCATGGCTTTAGGAGAAAATATCCTCTCTGGACAATTTTTTAGCTCCCTGCATAGTCTCATTGTAAAAGCGTCATTAACTATGAGATAATCAGCATAACTATTTTGTAGTTGCAAAGAGGGGAAAAAATCAAAGCTTTTTACGTCATCTGGAAATTCCTCTAACCTAGGAAGCCCTAGCCAAATTTGAATTGTAGCCAAAATATAAAGAAGGACTGAAGAAATATAGAATTCATTCTGGAACTTAGCCCTATTGAGGGCATCTGGGAGATTCTCACTCACCATAAGGGCCTAGTCAATGAAGTGATGCTAGGAGCAGATTATCTGAACCAGGAAGAAATGCTGCTCAAAAAAATTAGGAGCTTCACTCTCACCTCTAATCCTATGAAGCAATACCAAGATATCCATAATCTCTGACTTTAGGTTTGCGCTGAATAATGTTTTGGGCAACTTGCCCTTAGTTCTCTTTGGTTCTTTAAACCATGACTTCATGATCTCTCTCTTCCATACCAGTCTCTTCGCTGAATATTCAGAGACCGCCCGACTATAAGTCATTTCAGAGTATTCCACTTTCTCTGGAATATAGAGGGAATCCTAGAAATACTCTCTATCAATAGGAATAGCACCGTGTTTTCAGGTAGAATAATTTGCTTGGTGTCTGGATTGTATTGAGCTATACATTCCCAGACCAATTCAAGAGCTTGAACCGCTACAGGAAAATTGGTGGCTTCGACTAACCCGCTCTCCTTAAGCTTTTCTGTAATAGGATGCATCTGCTCTACTCTCAATCTATTCTGGAAGTTTTGCATATCGAAGAACTTCAATGAGGTATCTGAGATTTTGTACAAATCAGAGATAATGTTGTTCATTCCGTCGAATCCCACAAATCTAGAAGCCATGTGAGTATGATTCAACCTAGGGATTCAAATTTATCTTTGGGATACGGAGACAATGAGAAACTGGTCTTAGAGGCTTCAAATTCAAACAATTTGGTGAACAATGGTGGTTCCAGTTCAATATCTCCAACTGATTTTATACTTTTTGAATTCTTACCGTTTAACGGTCAACTTCCCGCGCCACATGAATGAGAAGACCTCTACATTAATGAACAAGTCCGTTAAAAAGTAAAATGAATTTATTTAAATTAATCACTTTGCTTTACATGCCATTAGGAAACATTTTTTCACTTTAGTAACCGTAACTGTAACTTTCTTGAAGCAGCGGAAAATTACTTTTTCATTTCTCCTTTAGGCAGAAAAATACTTTTGTAGTGCTCTCTGTTTGAAAATCCGCCAAAGGAGAATTCTGGCCTATAGGGATGCCAAAAGGATATATGTTGATTCCATTGGCCTTTTTATATGCTAGATCTCTTATGGGATGGATTATTCTTCAAAATTTCTTCATCTTGATAGTTTGGCAGAAAATGCACTTCGTGAGTTAAAACCTGCCTGTAGGAGTAGAGGAGAAGCCATTTTCTGCTTTTCCACCTATGAGCTAACTCCATGAATTTTTCTTCCCTTGATCGCTTATTTTTTTTCCCATAGGTTTGATTTGAGTTTTCAAAGCTTTCTTTTTTCCTGACTTCCTCATTTTCCATCTTTATTTACCTCTAATACTCTTAAATCTGTCAATTGTGGAAAGTGTACTCCGCAGGTGATTTTCCACCATGGAGAAGCTAAAATTTGATTTCTCGCCAGTGCTGCAACCTGAAGATATGAGACAAAATATTTCATCTGTATATAAGACTAAGGTTATAATTTTTCAAACCATGGCCTTTACCGAATTGGGAACTTAACCTACCCAATAAAAACATGATTTTAGACCCAAATTTTTCTCGGCTTGAGAAGGAGAAGGGAGATTTGGGAAATCTGATAAAGGCCTTCTAGCCTAAAAGGATCTCTAGACTTAGACTCTAGACTTACATGAAAATTCCAAGACTACTAATACCCATTGAACAACTACTTTTGTCTTGAGTTATAAAGACCAAAAGTGGGGCAAAAAATTCTTTTAACATTTCTTTTTCACGCATGGTTATGACAGTGGGCTCTTTCTCTATTTTGGTATCAGGCAGGGGCTTCATGGTGAATGTTTTTCTATCTTTAGTGATAGAGTAGGTATTTTTCCTACAATGGTGTGTTGCATCTACATCATACTTCCAAGTCCTGCCTATAAGGATGTGGGAGGAATCCATTTCAACAACATCACAAAGAACTTTGTCTTTAAATTTTTCTATTGAAAACTCTATCCATGCTTGTTCAATTACTAAGGTTTGTTTACCTTTTGTTATCCAAGAGAAATGGTAAGGAAAAGGATGAGGCTTCTTAGGGAGATTTAAATTTTGTACCATTTCACAAGATACCAAATTTTTAGTTGAGCCAGAATGTATAAGTAAGTTACATACCTTTCCATTTCATTTTATCTTTGTTTGGAAGAAATTCTTCCTTTGAGGAGATTCTTGACTTTGTGGAGCTTGAAGGAAGACTTGTATCATCATCAAACATGATCCTTCCTCTAGTTCTAAGTCCCTTTCATTTTCATTATCTTCTTTCTTGTCCTCTTGAATGAGTTGTTCTCTTCTTTCTCCCTGATTGTTATCGTTTCTCTTCTCAGGGCATATTCCTGCATGGTGTCCCAATTGATTGCAGTAGTAACACCTTAGTGGTCCATTTCCTCTTCCTATGTTTTTTCTTCCCCTATTGAAGGGTCTTCTCCCTCTATAGTTCCCTCTAGAGTTTGAGTCATTATTCTCTTTGTCTCCTTGGTCAGGGGTCCTGCTTCTATTACCATGGTATTGTCCTCTATTCCAAGAGGTTCCTATTCCTCTAAAGTTCTTCCCACTATCATTTCTCTTTCCCTTTCCAAGCTCCTATTTTATTTTCCACTTCTCCTCTACCTTGAGTTCCATTTGATAACACTTTTTTACTGTGGTAGGGAAATGTAGGCTAAGTTCCTCTTGAATGGATACCTTAAGACCATTCATATATCTTGCTAACTTTTCTTCTTCATCTTTTGCAACATTTTTCTTCATACATATTTTTAGGAACTCCTTAGTGTATGAGCCTATATCCATGTCTTTTTGCTTTATAATTTTCTTCCTTCTATGGATTTGTACCCCATAGTCTTCAAGCACATATGTCTCCTTGACCAAAGAAATCATTTTGTTCCATGAAGAGATCATACTCTTCCCATTCTTCACCCTCTCTATTTGGATGATGTTCCACCAAGTTAGGGCTGCTCCATTTAACTTGGATCTTTCTATCTTCACTCTCTACTTCTTAGGGATTTCCTCACACTCAAATAATCTGGTTAAGGCCTCTATCCAATCCAAGGCCAAATCTGCATTCAGCTTTCCACTCAAAGTTGGCAAATCCAACTTCTCCTCCTTGTTCTTCTCCCCATAGATTTCATGGCATCTAGAAGGGGTCTCTGGTCTGCAGAAATGTTCACAACCTGATCATGGGTGTCATCTTCCTCTTCACTCCCTTCTTCACCACCAGAGGTGTCTTCTTTTCCCCTCTCTACCTTGTTCTCCAACTCTTGAAGTCTTCTTGTCAAGGCTGCATTTTTTGCCCTCTATTCTCTCACCATCTTTGTTAGTTCAATGTTTGTAACCCTTGAATGGATATCTTCATCTTCAAGAGAAGACATATCTTTGATACCAATTGATGCAAAGCGGGCAGTAGGAAGCCTCCAAATGACTCAAATAGGGAAATACACCCCAAAACACTAACTCTTTGAGGCCAAAGTGCTTCACACTTATCACAAGTGTGGGAAATGACTTGGTTAAGGTTATCACAACCCAAAACCCCAAGGGAAACCTAATCGCTAGGTTTCACCAGTCCCACAACACCAACTACCAAGGTTGGCTTCACAAGCACTTGACCCAAATTCTCAATAATACTCCATAAGTCACTTTTGGAGTATTGTTGAGAATTTGGGTCAAGTGCTTGTGAAGCCAACCTTGGTAGTTGGTGTTGTAAGATTGGTGAAACTTACTGATTAGGTTTACCTTGGGTTTTTGGGTTGTGATAACCTTAACCAAGTCCTTTCCCACACTTGTGATAAGTGTGAAGCACTTTGGCCTCAAAGAGTTGGTGTTTAATTGGGGTGTATTGCCCTATTTGAGTCATTTAAAGGCTTCCTACTACCCACTTTGCATCATGATCTGATCACAGTCTCACAAGCCTCTTTAACCAAACACTTGTGAGTTCCATTCCTTCTAATTAGAGAGGTATTGATGCAACCAACATCAACCAATTCTATGTCATAACAACAATGCCATGTTCATACACTTTAGATAGTTTGTTTGACAATCTTACAAATCTAATTGTCATAGTTTATCAGATAATCAACTCTTCAACAAAACCCTTGGTGATTTTATTGAATGGAAAATGTTCAAGTAAATTCCATTTACATATATAATGATCACCCTTTTCCAAATATTGAAACAAATAAAAAGTATCTTCCCAAATATTGTGAGTGTCTTTACATTAGCAGTTTTAATTGTACTCATAAAATCAGACCTCCAAACTCTGTGAATCCACTATCTATACATGTTGCAAGGGGTGAACATGTTGTATTAACCTTCTTTGATCATTTCATTCCATTTACAAGCCTTGAAAACAACAATAAGAATGCCATGATGGTGATATAATGCGTTGACAATCCATAGCAATTTGCTTCTCATGGCATTCCATCATCATCATGCAATTCCACCATTAAAATAGTTCACTACCTTGTCTATGTTATTTCTTGCTATCATTTATACAATGGAATTCCATTATGATGATGTAATTTCATAATGGTGATGGAATGCAATGAAAATCCATAGAAACATGTGACATATTTTCAATACCTTATAACCTTGTGGTATACCTTAAAATGTATTGTGTATGAATTTCCATATGGATAGAGGAGATCTCGTAAAATAATAATCCTCAAACAAATAATAATCCAACATTATCATTATTTTCCACTTTATTAGTTAAACCTCATTAGCATTACAATAGTGACTGTGACAAACATGTATTTAGTTGTATGTACCTTTTTCTAAATAGTAAATAAGTTACTTTTACCTACCCCTAATTGTGTATTGCATAGTGTGATGAGATGATTGATCTTTTACAATTCTCAAGAATACTCTTTACCATTCATTTCAATATTTGTATAAAATACAATGACTAATGGTTTGACTATTGGACAAGGGTTCCTTTTTCATAGGGTCAGCATATGAAGAAGTGTGAAATCACTTTCTAGAAGTGTTCTTCCAATTTAAAAGGTAATGGGAGTAAGTATATCATTGGTTGATAAGTTTGATAAGTTGATTAACATATGATGAATCTTGTAATTCAATCTTGTTAGATTCTTCAAACCTATAAAATTATTGATGCAGGAGCATCCTGGGTGTAAGGGCAATCTTTCATCACCCAAAAATATGTGTTTTTCTATTCAATAAGGGCTATTTTGTACAAAGCTGCTATTTTTGGAAACTTACTATTTTTAGTAAGTTGGTCATTTGAACTCAGAATGTTCTAATTTTCTAGGTGAAGGTTCATCTTAGTCATATAAGAATACCAGTTGAATTTCATTTCCAGATCATCTGTATTGGAAAAGTTATTAAGGATTTACTGTTGAGATTTTAGGGTGCAAAACCTTTGAGCTCAATTTTCAGGACCTTAGAGGCTCTAGATTGAGGTTGAACCCTCGGCTGATTGGTGCTTTGCAAGTCAGAAACTGTAGATCGTGATCTCCTCTTTCCAAAAAGTGGTTATAATAGCTAATCGGAGCTATGGTTCAAAAGTTATGGCTTCCAAAAGTTGGGCTACCTAATCTCATGTTTTGTAAATATTTAAAGCCGATCCTTTTGTAATAAAAGTGAAAAATAATTAAATGCTAAGGGTAGTCGGCCTTAATGGCTAGATTTCTGGAACCTTCTCAGGTGGTGGAAAATTGCCTATTTAAGGAAGGCCTATGGTGTTTTCTAGGGCAGTTCTGGGTGGTTATTTGAGGCTTTGTCCTACAGATTATTGTAAGGGATGCCCATGTGGCTTTTGATATTGTAATTCTAAAGTTTGTAATTCCACATTTGTGGAGCCGATAAGAAGCCAATTTTCTATTCTTGCAAATTTCTGTTGTTACTCTTTGTTTTTTTCATGTACTTGTGGTATTAAGGGGAGTCACCTTCATCAAGTGGTATCAGAGCGAGAAGTTCCTAAGTGTGTAGACAAATCACCGATTGTGAGGCAGTTTGCACTAGGACCGTGGTTAGGGGTTCAATGATAAGCGCAAAAATGCCTCCACAAAGGGAGTGTGGCAGAAGAGCTGGAGGTGTATCACCCGAGGTTAGAGCCCTCCAAAGACAAGTGCAAGCATTGTAGGAAGAGATTTGCAGAGGCATGAATCTTTCCGTAAGAGAGGAAAGTGAGGATGAAGCTGATGTAGAAGGAGATTTTGATCAGGAAGGCGAAACTTTGAACCAAGAGGAGGAAAGGCTCTTCCGGGCCATTTCCAAGATTGGGAAAAGACCTAAGCTTGAGGTTCCCACATTTTCGAGAAATCTTAACCCAGAAGAGTTGATCGACTGGATCAATGAAATAGAAGAATATTTTGAGTATGAAGATATTGAGGATCCTGATAGGGTCAAATTTGCGAAGGCCCGACTAAAGGGTCATGCGAAGATCTGGTGGCAGGAGATTTAGTTGGAGCGAAATAGAAGAGGAAAGGAGAAAATCACAAGATGGGATCGGATGGTGGATAAATTGAAGTGACAGTTCATTCATGTTGATTATGAGCTTGATCTACTAAAGAAAATGCAAGGTTTGAAGCAAGCAGGAAAATCT
>MU224931.1:1304430-1329397 GCA_018584345.1 Thuja plicata
TTTTTCTATTCAATAAGGGCTATTTTGTACAAAGTTGCTATTTTTGGAAACTTACTATTTTTAGTAAGTTGGTCATTTGAACTCAGAATGTTCTAATTTTCTAGGTGAAGGTTCATCTTAGTCATATGAGAATGCCAGTTGAATTTCATTGCCAGATCATCTGTATTGGCAAAGTTGTTAAGGATTTACTGTTGAGATTTTAGGGTGCAAAACCTTTGAGCTCAATTTTTAGGACCTTAGAGGCTCCGGATTGAGGTTGAACCCCCGGCTGACTTGTGCTTTGCTAGTCAAACACTGTAGATCGCGATCTCCCCTTTCTGAAAAGTGGTTATAATAGCCAATCAGAGCTATGGTTCAAAAGTTATGGCTTCTAGAAGTTGGGCTACCTAATCTCATGTTTTGTAAATATTTAAAGCCAACCCTTTTGTAATAAAAGTGAAAAATAATTAAATGCTAAGGGTAGTCGGCCTTAATGGCTAGATTTATGGAACCTTCTCAAGCGGTGGAAAATTGCCTATTTAAGGAAGGCCCGTGGTGTTTTCTAGGGTAGTTCTAGGTGGTTATTTGAGGCTTTGTCCTATAGATTATTGTAAGGGATGCCCATGTGGCTTTTGATATTGTAATTCTGAAGTTTTTAATTCCACATTTGTGGAGCCAATAAGAAGCCAATTTTCTATTCTTGCAAATTTCTGTTGTTACTCTTTGTTTCTGTCATGTACTTGTGGTATTAAGGGGAGTCACCTTCATCAATTATGAATCAACCAATTTAGGCTGGCATAGAGAGAATGAGAGTCTAGTACAGTCCAAGTCTACAAAATTGAGTAGTATACCCAAATGGTGCAAACAATATCCTTCAACACCCCCAATTCTGTAGAAGTCTCTTTGCATCATTTGTCTTATACCACTCAATTATGAGTTCCCAAGGATTCTGAATTATGTAAGGGGTGTGCATGTTGGTGAAGTATTAAATCATTGGTAGATCCTTGTGTACTTAATTATGTAAGGGGTAATTTAAAAAAAAATATAGTGATAGATTGTCAGGATTTTGATGAACGTCTCCCACACTCTTCATCTAAAAAGTTGTATTTACGATGAAAGCATTCGTCGCACGTACACCATTCTCGTTAGAGAGTTTCTCCAGAGATAAAGCTTGATGTTGGGATTCTGACGTCTATTTCTATCAGAGTTACCATGAACATTGACAAGAATTTTGTACCTGTAATGAAACATTTCATCACAAATAAAGTATTTTCATCACCACACCGATGAAACTAATCTTAGATGTTCCAACATTGCGCCCATCAAAATTTTGACCAAAACATGGGCAGTTGTGGGTTCATATTTTGATGAAAGTTTTGTCAGAACTACGACAAAAAAATGTTCATCAAAGCATCTGATGAAAACCCAACGATGAGAAGCTTGTCCAATTTTTGTCAAAAGTTTGACATGTGGTCATTATAATTCTAACAAGATGTTGTCAAAAAATGTGTCAAAATGTGTTATTGAAAAATCCTGAAACACATTTCTATCTATGCAACATATGATATTCAATATAGTAGTCATACAAGAGAAATCATCTTACTGAACATCTCATAAATGATGTCTCCAACAGTAGGAATATGTTGACATCAATGACAAAATATTAATGTCATCACATACATGCACAATCTAAATAATATCTCAGCAATCTCCCCCTTTGGCGTTGATGGAAACATATGATGTGAAAAATAAAATCAATGCACAAAGAAATAATATCAATAATAATACCAGTAATATCTACAATATGGCATAATTTCTTTACCATCTCTCCCTCAAAGTTCCATACTTATTTTTATTTTCACATGAATATCTATCCCCCTTTGACATAAATGAAAAAGGCGCATGTCTGAACTAAGTCATAGAGGCCAAAAATATAAACAAACATCTCTCAACCACTAACCAGTACTCCCCATAAGGAGTAGCCACCAGAAACATCAATCCAGGTTAATGATAATCTGTAAGCACACTAGATTGATGCATCTCTAGCTCTGATTAGAAGGGGAAATCAGGTCAAGGTTACCTCAGAGATACTCAAAAGTATCTTTTGGTAAGGGCTTTGTGAAAATATCTTCAATATACTCTTGTGTAGACACATATGCCAATCTGACTTATTTCTCACTGAATTTGTTTCTCAAGAAAGGATATTTAATAGAAATATACTTTGTCTTTGAATGCAACACAAGGTCCTTTTAAATATTGATAACACTTGAATTTGTTAGAATAAATTTAGAATAACTGAGATGGGGGTGAATCAGTTATCCTCAGGTCTAGATGTACCAATTGAAACTTTATAGCACTTTAAACAACTTAGATCTTCTCAGTAGCAATAGCATAAGTCAAAAACATAAATATGCAGTTTACTATTCAAATGTAATCAGCTTACATAAAATTAACAGTAAAAAACAACATAAACATTCACACAAGTTGACACTAATATTTAATGTGGACACCTAATTTGGGAAAAAACACCAGTAACATGCTACCAAATTTTCACTCTTCTGAAGTGAGCACTGCTAGGATCCAACCCTATTAAAGGTTACAAAACACAATGCTAAATGTGACCTAGTTAAAGTATTTAATCACCGTGTCAAGAGTGGCCTTGTTAGAGGTCTTATAAAATTCCACCTGAATGTCACCTTTCTCAAAGCATTTATACAATGACTATTAGGTCAACCTGGTTAAAGGATTTTGACTAATACAATGGTTAGAAAGTAATCAGCAGGTGTGATCTGATACATACAACTTACTTTTCAAATTGAGCTCCAATTCATCTCTTATGCTAATTCACTGAGTGGCCTCAATTCTCATTTCAATCTTTAGATCTACTTGGAAATCCGTCAAGAAATCACTTTTGCAACTCTCTCGTTCTTTATTCATCCTTCTCTGCTATATCATGCCAATCAGTCAATTAACCATACAATCCTCTTCCATACACTTTTCACATTCATCTCACAACTTGAATAGCCTCTTGAGGTTATCGTATACCTCTTCATCTAGGTAAAATAAATATTTTCCGCTTAATCAAGATCGTAGATCCTAGGTCAGGTTAGATCCAACAGATCTTTCCATCATTTACATTTAATTTACTTCTACAAAACAATCACTAATTAAATCTTGGATCCATGCATTAATTATGGTTACTCATGCATTTAAATAGTGTGGACCAATCATGCTTATCCTTAATTAACTTTACATACCCCAATAAATTCAATTATGTCAGCCAGAGATCTCAAATCTCAACAATTACCGAAATACTGATGCTTGGCCAACACTATGTTCTTCTACTCGGTCATCACTATTTTCCTCAGAAATTTACTGATGGTCGGTCAACACTTAGAAATTATGCTTGGCATACACTGGTGCTCAATTGACATAAACTTCGCTCGGCATATATTGTTCCTAGTAAACTGACATCATAACTTAGTGTTATAGATAAACAACACATTACTTTGCAACTGTACGAACTGATCAAGTGCCCTTGTAATTTTCCATAACTCAACCATTTCACTCAGTCTTATTGTTATCCTTGCCTTCAAATCTTCTTCAGTAATCAATAGATATGGTACTCAAACAGATAGCAATAGTCTCACCAATTAAGTTTTGACATCAATAACAAAACAACAATTATTTACATGGTAGCTTTCCAACAATCTCCCTCTTTGGCATTGATGGCAACACTAAACATTAAAACAATAATTTTACAAACATAGTTATCATACAATCCAAAAATTCTACATGTGTTCCTTGAAATGAACAAATCTTCATTAATGTCTTTAGCTTCATTCTGATCCTAATCTTGTAAAACATTTCTCCCTCTATGTCTATAATCACACTGGAATCTTTCTATTTTTATTCATCTGTAGACTCCCTCTTACATTAATTTCTCCTTTTTTCTCTAAGTATAGTAAACTCTCCCTCTTTGACAACAATGCCAAATATGTTGACATCTTCATCATGTAGATTCTTCTATTCTAACTTAGTATCATGCTATTCCTATCATCCTACTTATGAATGATCCTCTTTTTTGTCCTTGTCTTTCTTTCACAGCTTTAGGAAGCTTCCTAAAGTGTGACTTCCTGTGCATCAATGTGTCAAATATTCTGAGTATAACATTTGATGCAACAGTTCTAGTCTGAACTAATCAGCCTCCGTTAGGGGAATCACCCCTAATTTACCTCGCATATACTCATGAGCATCCTTGGGTAGTGCTTTTGTAAATATATCTGCTAACAATTCCTTAGTATGCACATATTCCAGTCTCACTTCCTTATTTTGAACTAGCTCCCTCAAGTAATGATACTTGATAGCTATATGCTTTGTCTTAGAGTGCATCACAGGGTTCTTATAAATATTAATGGCACTCATGTTATCACAATATATGACAACTTTTTTGGTGATCTCTTCTTTCATACCTTTCATTAGTATCTTCAACCACACAATATTAGATCAGTTAACTGTTGCTACCACATAATCGGCTTCAGCTTAGATTGTGAGGTGCAATTCTATTTCTTGCTTTTCCATGAAATCAATCTCTTTCCTAAAATAAATGTGTCACCTGTGGTGCTTTTCTTTTCATCCACATTTCCAGCCCAATTAGAGTTAGTGTAAAATCTAATATCAAACTTATCATTCTTGTTGTAATACAGACCATATTCATCTGTTCCTTTCAAATATATCAGAATTCTTTTTACTGTCATCATATGAGTTTCCTTTGGATTGGCAGAAAATCTTGCAACAATTCCAACAACCAGATCAATATTAGGTTTGTTGTGCACAACATATTTCATCTTTCCAATCATTGACCTATAAAGATTTTGATTCACTTCCTGTGTATCATCATTTTTTGTTAACTTCTATCCAGTAACCATGGGTGTACTTACTGGTTTTGATTCTTCCATTCCAAAAAAATTTAGTATCTCCTTGATATATTTTGATTGAGTAATGTAGATATCATTCTTCATTTGATATATTTGTAAGCCAACAAAGAATTTGATTTCATCATACATAGACATCTCAAATTTAGTTTGCATCTCTTTTGAAAATGTTTGGCATAACACATCTTGTCCACTAAACATAATGTCATCAACAAAAATTTCACCTAATAAAGTACCTTTACCTTGTTCTATTTTCAAATACAAATTTTTGTTGTCATTGGTGCTTGTGAATCCAATCTTCATCTGATAACTGTGCAATCTCTCATACCATGCTCTTGGTGCTTGCTTTAGTCCATAAAGTTCCTTGTGTAATCTCCAAACCATGTTCCTCTTACTTTGGTCAACAAATCCATCAGCTTGTTCAATGTACACTTCTTCTTCTAATATCCCATTCAGGAATGATGAATTTACATCCATCTGATAAAATTTAAAACCTTTGTAGGTTGCATATGCAAGTAAGGTTCTAACTCCTTCCAACCTTGTAACTAGGGCGAATATTTCTCCATAATCAATTCCTTCCTCAACTGCACAACCCTTGCATACCATTCTAGCTTTATTCCTTGTTACTTATCTATGTTCATTCAGCTTATTTCTGAATACCCACTTAGTACCAATTACATTTTTTTCATTTGACCTAGGTACAAGAGTGCAAGTATTATTCTTTTCAATTTGTTTAATCTCTTCATTCATGGCTTGTATCCAGTCTTCATTCTCTAAGGCATCGTTTACTATTTTAGGCTCAAAATCACATAACAAGAATGTACCATCTCTCAACTTACTTCTTGTCATAACTGTATGTTAGAATAGTCCCAAAGGATAACTGAGAGGGGGGGTGAATCAGTTATCAGCTTATTTGATTCTTTAACCTTATTAATTCTAGAATATAATAAAGCAAATGCACATTTAGATAACACAATAGATAACAACACAATTTGGTTACGGGGAAACCAAATGGTAAAAACCCCAGTGGTAATTAGTACCCACAATGAACTATACTTGTTTATAGTAATCCCTATTAGAAGATATTTCAACCCTGTTAGGAGTTGTACTTTACAATGAAATAAGTATAGTGACTTGGTTAAGGGTTAGAACCTGTTAGGAGCCTTTTACAAATAACCATGTTAGGGGTGGTGGACTCACTATCTAAAAGCTCACTGCTTAATGGTGAAGGCTACAACCTTCTGTAGAATAGATATGCACTATATCTGAGGATGAACTATAGAGTAGACCTTCTATCTTGATCAGTTCCAATGTATTGTAATCTTCCACTGCTTCTTCACATAGACCCTTG
The DNA here is from genome assembly GCA_018584345.1 of Thuja plicata. Taxonomy (NCBI): domain Eukaryota; kingdom Viridiplantae; phylum Streptophyta; class Pinopsida; order Cupressales; family Cupressaceae; genus Thuja; species Thuja plicata. The sequence goes on from MU224931.1 coordinate 1,310,695, forward strand.
ATGAATGAAACACAATTGATATTCTTCTCTGTACATTTTCTATCTTCTCTCGAATCATTCACACTTAGCGTGTCACAAATGACTTGATATAAGTATCTTCCTCAAAGTATGAGATCACGGGACCTATTAGAAAACTCTTCATAACATCTTTTTCAGCTTTACTAATCACACAAGCATAATTACAAGCATGCAAATATAAACTAAATAGATGTGACGCTTCACTAAGTCGGCCTCACCAAATTAACTCTAACTTTGCAATCTTCTTGAAACACATTTGGCACCTTTAGATAACTATCATCAACTCACAACTAATCATGAATATACACATGCATATCCCAAAGATAGGCACAACTCAAGAACCAATGCAAATACGTCAGCTTTGTGCAGATACACTCCAAAAACTATAACTGCCACTAACATAATTACACAACATAACTAAAACTTCATATCTAAGTCTACGTGTATGAACATAACATAGTAAACATGTCTGCAACTTGAAAATATCCAAGCAAGGCTTGATATTATCATTCTGATAAGTACATATAGAATAACTACTGTATATTATATGTTGTCATCAATGACAAACATACAATCAACTAGCTGCCAGAAGTAAATCTCCAATGCTTTAGAATCCTTTGATCCTATGATTTTTATCAGGTTTGTGGTTCCTCCTCACATAATTTTCTAGAGTAGGATCTTTCTTTTCTTTAGATTCATTATTCTCGTTCAATTTAGGTTGATTCTATCTCTCAACATCTCCATCAAATAGCTTGGAAATTACCTCTTATTGCCCGGCAACCTCATTCTGTGACTCGACAAGTGCTAGTTGTTGCTCAACAACCTCATTCTCAAGTTTAGGTAATACATTAGAATCTTTCTCATCTAGATAGACAAATGATTTGTAAATTTTAGGTTCCTGTGTGATTTCTGCTTCATTTCTTTCTGCATATTCATCAATTCTAACATTTTCACTTTCCACAATTTTGTTAGTGTTAGAATTCAAACACTTATATGCTTTTATTTTAGTTGAATAACCAAGAAATATCCCTTCCTCACCTTTAGCATCAAGTTTTCTATTTCTTTTATCCTTCAGTATGAATCATTTACTTCCAAAAACTTTGAAATATCTTACATTAGGTGCATATCCATACCATAGCTCATAAGGTGTAGCATTAGTACCTTTCTTGACTTGTACTCTATTCAGGGTATAGACTGCAATACTCACAGCTTCTCTCCAATATTTATGTGCAATATTTTTCTCCATCATTAGTGTTCTGGCATAGTCCATGATAAATCTATTTCTTCTTTCACCAATACCATTATGTGGTGGTGTCCTCGGTGCAGATATTTGTCTTTTAATACCTTGTTCATTGCAAAATCTATTAAACTCGTTAGAAATAAACTCATCTCCTCGGTCAGATCTCAAACATTTCAAAATTTTACCTATCTCCTTTTCAACTTTTTCCAAGTACCACTTAAATAACTGGAATGCATCAGATTTTTCTTTAAGAAACATAACAATCATCATTCTAGAGTAATTATCAACAAGTAGGATGAAATATCTATCTCCACAGTAACTTTTCTCACCAATGGGACAACAAAGGTTAGTATGAACCAATTCCTGAATTTACTCAGAAGTATGAGTCTTTCTCTTGAAACTAGATTTAGTCATCTTTCCCAATTGACATTGCTTACACATTGCATTTTCAGGTTTCTTTAACTTTGACAGCCCTCTAACATTTTTCAATTTTCTTACACTTACCAAGTTATCAAAGTTTACATGACACAACCTTTTATTCCATAACCAAACATCATTATATTTTGCAAACAAACATATCTCATCAGCTAAGTCTAGATAGAACAAGTTACCTTTTGTCTGCTCTTCACTTCCAACTAGTTCTCCAGTGGCATCATAGATCTTTGCCTTCTTGTGATGGAATTCAACTCTATAACCAGAAGTATTCAGTTGTGCAACACTCAATAAATTATCGTTAAGATCATCAACCCAATATACATTGTCACATCTGATCTTGTTAGTCAATCTAATTAATCCTTTCCCTTTAACAAAAAAAGGTGCATCATTATCAAATTTAACATAACTGCCATTGCACTGATCTAAAGTTTCAAATTTATCCTTATCACCAGTCATGTGATGTGAACAACCACTGTCAATAATCCAATGGTGACCTTTACTCATATAAGAAATTAATGTGGTTTTCTCATTATCATTAGAATCATCTTTCATAGCAACATACATAACTTCTATATCATTTTCATCAAAATTGTCAGATCCACTGTCAGAAGCTTCTTCAACTATATAGAAAGATTTCTTACCTTTGTATTTGTAATCCTTATAATTTATGAAGTCTCGGTCATCCTTTATTTCTTTGTACTTGTTGTCTCTTCTTTCATCTTTGTTACTCTTATCAGGACATCTAGTGGAAATATGACCAACTTTGTTACATGAAAAACAAATGATAGGAAGATTATCTTTGAATTTTCCTTTTCCTCTAGATAGTCTTCTAGCCAAAAGTGCCTCAAGTTCTTCTAGAACATCATCAGTAGTGTCGTTCTCACTATTCACACATTTCTTTCCTTTCTTTGATTTGTTAAGGACCAATTGGGGTCAGAATGTAGAATCAATAGCTTGTGGAGTGTAGTTATCAAAATTTGACATCTCAAATGCAGTAAGTCTGCCTACTAGACCTTCTAAAGTCAAATTATTATTAGGAGTACACCTCAATTCTTGAATTGCAGAGACTCTAATAGAATATACTGGAAGAAGAGTTCTCAGTACCTTTCTCATAATGGTGTTCTCATCAATAGTTCCATTATCTCCTCTAATAGCATTCACAACTTCTTTTATTCTACGACAATATTGAACTATATTTTCTCCTTCTTGCATTTTCATTTCATCAAACTTACCTCTTAAAGTTTCAGATTTGGCTCTCAGCACATTTGTATCTCCTCCATAGATGGTTGCTAGGGTATCCCACATTTTCTTTGCATTTGTATAGTTATTTATGTCTTCAAATTTAGGATATCTTGGGGATGATGCCATCTCCAACATTGCTTGATTGTGTTCCTTCCTTTCTCTTAACTATTCAGCGGTGAGAGGTGTTGTAGGGACTACATAATCATGTTCAATATAGCACTTAGCAGCATTACCAATACCAGCCAGATGAAATTTCATCAAACTCTTCCATGCAGGGAAGTTATCTTGATTCAACTTTGGTACCTCCTTTTAATACATCTTGATCTTTCACTCCAAGTACCTTCAAATTGTTTTCAAGAGATAAAATCTCTGATACCAATTGTTAGAAATTAATCAGCAGGTGTGCTCTGATACATACAACTTACTTTGAAAATCTTGATCCAATTTAGCTCTTATGCTAATTCACTTAGTGGCCTCCATTCTCATTTCAATATTCAGATCTTCTTGGAAATCCGTCAGAAATCATTTTTGCAACTCTCTGCTTCTCTATTCAGCCTTCTCTACTAGATCATGCCAATCAGTTAATTAACCATGCAATCCTCTTGCATACACTTTTCACATTCATCTCACAACTTGAATAGCCCCTTGAGGTTATCTTATAGCTCTTCATCTAGGTAAAATAAATCTTTGCCGCTTAATCAAGATTGTAGATCTTAGGTTAGGTTAGATCCAACAAATCTTTCCATCATTTACATTTAATTTACTTCTCCAAAGCAATCAATAATTAAATCTTGGATCCATGCATTAATTATGGTTACGCATGCATTTAAATAGTGTGGACCAATCATTCTTATCCTTAATTAACTTTACATATCCCAATAAATTTAATTATGTCAGCCAGAGATCTCAAATCTCAACAATTACCAAAATACTACTACTCGGACAACACTATGTTCTTCTACTCAGTCATCACTATTTTCCTCGGCAATTTACTGATGCTCCGTCACCACTTATAAATTATGCTCAGCATGCGCTAGTGCTCGGTCAACACAAACTTCGATCAACATATATTGTTCCTAGTAAACTAACATTATAACTTAGTGTTATAGACAAACAACACATTACTTTTCCACTGTGCCAACTAATCAAGTACCCTTGTAATTTTTCATAACTCAACCATTTCACTCAGTCTTCTTGTTATCCTTGCCTTCAAATCTTCTTCAGTAATCAATAGATATGGTACTCAAACAGATATAAATAGTCTCACCAATTAAGGTTTGACATCAATAAAAAAACAACAATGGTTTACATTGTAGCTTTCCAATAGAATTTTCACAATGAATAGGAATAGGCTCATCAATAGCCACTCTTATATCTTTCAACATTTTCTTCATCCACATTACTTGTGTATAATTAATAACAATGCTAACATATTCAGCTTCATCAGTAGATTGTAATTTTTTCTTACTTGCCCATGAAACTAATCTCTTACCAAAAAAAATCCTCCATCACTTGTTCTTTTCTTTTCATCCACATTACCTACCCAATTTGGATATATAACTTCCCTCAATGTAAAATCATCATCCTTTCCATACCATAATCCATAATCAATTGCCCTTTCAAGTATTTGAATATCCTCTTAATAGAAACACCATGTGATTAATTTAGTTCTACTTGAAATCTAGCAACAATGCAAACAACATTCATAATAGTTGGCTTAGTTTGTGTCAAGTATAGTATCCCACTGATCATAGATCTATATCTTGTTTTATTTTCATTAGGTGCATCATCAATATTTGTCAATTTACAACTAGTAATCATAGGAGTACCAACAGGTTTTGAATCATCCATACTAAATTTCTTCAATAGATCTTTCACATACTTAGGCTGGAATATGAAAATACCTTTATCAATTTGTGTAATTTGCAGTTCAAGGAAAAATTTCATCTCACCTATCATAGACAACTCAAATTATTTCTGCATCTCATCAGGAAATTCCTTACTCAAATTTTTATTTCCACAAAAAACTTATATCATCCACAAAGACTTCAACAATAAAAATTTTATCATGATCAATTTTGAAGTACAAAATACTATCAACAATACCTTTTCTGAAACCAAGTTTCGTTAAATAATTATCCAAACTCACATACTAGGCTATAGGTGCTTGTTTCAATCCATAAAGTGCTTTCTTCAATCTAAAAACCATGTAATCTTCATCGGTTAAAGGAAAACCATCTATTTTTTCAATGTATACTTCCTCTTCCAATTCTCTTTTCAAGAATGCAGACTTAACATCCATCTGATATACCTTGAAATCTCTGTAAGTAGCATATGTAAGAAACATCCCAATAGCTTCAATTCTAGTAACAAGAGCAAAGATCTCCTCAAATTTAATACCTTTCATCTATGAATATCCTTTGCAAATAAATCTGGCTTTATTCCAAACCACTTCACCTTCTTCATTTAATATGTTTCTTAATACCCATTTAGTACCAATTACATTCTTGTTCTTAGGTCTAGGAAAAATAATCCATGTCTTATTCTTTTCAATCTGCTCCAATTCTTCTTCCATTGCTTTAACCCAGCTATCATCTTTGCATGCTTCATCAACATCTTTAGGTACAATCTTAGAAATCAAACAAATTTCACTTCTATCAATTCTTCCTCTATTCATAACACCCTGATTCCTATCACCAGTAATCTGATTTTCTAAATGATTCAATCTTACATACCTAAGAGTCTTTAGATTTTCTTTTGTAGAAGACTCTTTCATTTCCACTTCTTCATCATTTTCATCTTCTTCATTCTATTCTACTGATCCATTTTTATTCTTATTCAGCTTTTGTGCTTACATAAATTGAATCTCTTCTTCATCATCTGGTTCATATCTCCAAGATCTGACATGTTTCTAAAAAATTCCATCCACTCTCATATTTTCACTTTCATTTACTTTCTTCAACCTCATGTTATAATATTTATATGCTTTGCTTTTTGTAGAATAACCAAGAAATATTCCCTCATCACATCTAGGATCAAATTTCCATAGGTCTTCATCTCTTCTGATATAGCATTTACTTCCAAAGATTCTAAATTACTTCATTGTAGGAATATGACCATACCAGAGTTCATACGGTGTCTTACTGTTTCTTTACTTAATTTTCACTTGGTTCAAAGTGTATACCATAGTACTAACAACTTCTCTCCAATAGATCTATGAAACATTTACTTTAATCATCATGGTTCTAGAAGTGTCTAAAATAGTTCTATTTCTTCTCTTTGTAATGCAATTATGTTTTAGGGTTCATGGAGCAGACATCTATCTCTTTATTCTATGATCTTCACAAAAAATTTTAAACTCGGTAGAAGTAAACTCACCACCTCTTTCTGATCTCTGAGATTTAAACCTCAATCCTATTTCAGTCTCAACCATACCTTTGAAATTATTGAATTTATCAAAGGATTCAGGTTTCTCTGTCAAAAATGTAACCCACATCATTCTAGAATAATCATCAAGGAATATAATGAAATACCTTTCCCCATAGTAGCTTCTTGTTCTTGCGGGACCACATAGATCAGTATGCACCAAATTCAAAATTTCACTTGAAGAATAATTCTTTCTCTAAAAATTAGACTCAGTCAATTTACCCAACTAAAATTCCTTTCACATCGCATTACAAGGTTTCAAGAATTCAGGAGTATCTCTAACAACTCTTGTAGTAATTATCTTTACAATGTTATCAAATTTCACATGAAAAAATATCTTATGCCAAAACCAACTATCATCAACCTTAGCAATCAAGCATCTACTCTTAGAATTGTTCAAATAAGATACATTACCTTTAATATTTCCTCCTGTAGCAATCTCAATTCCAGAGCTTCCAATGATCTTGTAGGTTCCATCCTTGAATTTTAAGTTGTATCCTTTATCAACTAGTTTTCCAACACTCAAGAGATTATATTTCAAACCTTCAACATATAGAACATCATCTGTATTAATCTTAGCATCAAGAGTAATAGAACATTTGCCTTTGATCATGCAAGGAGTTTCATCACCAAATATAACAACACCACCATCATACCTTTCCAATTTCACAAATTTTTTTTTGTCTCCAATCATGTGTTGTGAACATCCACTATCAATAACTCATTCATCCTTCTTATCCACATGCAAAAATAAGCCTTTTTCTTCATTCACAAAATTAGGATTTTCATCTTTGATAGCAATAAACACAATCTTATCTTCTCTCTTTTTAGAGTCATCATTAGTCACACCTTTATTAGCGTCATAGTAACACTTCTTATTATATTTAGACTTGGATTTCTTAGGCTTGTACTTATGTTTTCTATTAGGACATCTCAAAGAAATATGACCAATCTTATTACATGCAAAACACTTCAAAGGAAACTTTCCTTAATACTTACTAGATCCCTTAGGTAGTCAATTTTCAATTAGGGCTTCAAGCTCATCAAGATTTCTTTCTTATTCCTCAATATCTTCCCATTCGTTAGAATATCTAGATTCCTTAGATGAAATTTATTTGCAATCATATCTTTTCTTATCCTTAGAAATAGTAGCTTTAAATGCAGTTTTAACTTTAGGAATACTATCACCAAATTCTTTCATTTCAAAAGAAGATAACTTACCAATCAATGTATCTCTTATCAAAGTTGTCATGGTTCTGATTTCTTCAATAGCATCAACTTTGTGATTGTAAATAGGAGGCAAGGATATCAAGATCTTAGAAATAATTTCATCTTCATACAAGGTTCCACAAGTGTATCGAATTCCAAAAAAAAAATTGGTAATCTTATTCACATAAGCAGTAATGTTCTTATCTTCTCTCATCTTCAATGATTCATATTTTACTTTCATACTTTATATCTTGGTTTTCTTCACAAATTCATATCCTTCATATAATGTTTCCACCTTTGTCCATACTTCATGTGCAGTTTCTAATCCTAAAGTTTTTGTATATCTAGCATCTGATAAGGCACTCTTCAAAACTTCTTTTTCTCTCATATTATACTCAATTTTTTTTGTTTTCATCAATTGTCAGAGTAGATATATGAATAGGAGGCTTGTAATAATTCTTTGTAATAGTTCAATGTTCTTCACTAAGACATATCAAGTGTGTAATCATCTGATCCTTCCATAAAGTATAGTTTGTTCCATCAAATCTCAGGCTCTCCTTCTTAAAGGTCAACATTTTGGATATCCTCAAGCAATTAAGCTTCACAAAGAGGATACTAGCTCTAATACCAATTGTTATAATAAATTCAACACACACAACTGAGAGGGGGGTGAATCAATTGTGTCAAAAATATCAATACCTTTAACCAAATTGCCAACTTAATCTCAAATATGAAAGATAAACATTAATAGAGGAAAATAACACAAAGATTTTTCACATGAAAACCTTGTTAGGGGAAAAAACATTGTGGGATGAAACCCACAATATGATGTACTCTATTAAAACCATTATATGTTGTTAGGAGTATTAGAGATAGGAATGCATATACATTCAGTCACACTGCCTAGAGCTCACTACTGAAATACAAAAATTATCTCAATCCCAAGGAAGGCTCACTACCTTACACAAATCTCTAAATTAAAATCATAAAGGACATATGGTCCAATCTCACGAACTGACAAAACAACATCTCTGATATTCCAATACAGTTCCAATCAAGTACATTAAATCTCTACCTCAATTGAAAATTCCACTCATACCTCTTCTCTTTAGGATCAGTGAATGAGCACACACTCTCTCCATACATCTCATCATTTATTGATTACAAATGATTACATATTTATACATATTACAATAATTCATCTAAACTAGGTTGAAAAGGGAACTAATTACAAAATATTAATTCAATTCAGCTGAGTACACAATGTGATCCATTGAATCTTTGCTAAGACATAGAAATGACCCATAACAACATTCTCATACATGCTCTAGATCCATTAATCATGCCATGAACCATCGCAATATGCTACACAACCAATTTGGAAAAGAATAATAAGAAAAAAAACATGTTACATGAAAAATATTCAAACCCAATCACATAGATCCAATGCGATCCAACAACAAAAATAGGACACAATCAAGAAACATTAGCAAGAAACATGAAATACCACGAAATCAACAGCAAAAAATCTATCTCATAAATCAAACTCATCTCTGCATTGTTCATCACTAAACCATAACAACTATTATAAAATAAAAGTATCTTTCCAACATCCAAATAATGAACCACTCAAGCCGAGGACACACGTCCATGTCCTGAACTCATCACCAGGTTATTAACAAATAATATTGCATAACCTATACACTAACTGAAACATTTTCTTTGATAGAATAACCAAAATAGTAGTCTCTGGTAAATCCTTCACAACTCACTCAAATCAACATGCGGACCTCTGCCACTTAAACAATATCAAGTACAAAAATCCATAAACATATTTCCACCTACGCAACATCTAATATTCAATATAGTAGCCATACCAAAGAAATCATCTCACTGAACATCTCAGGAATAATATCTCCAATAGTAGGAATATGTTGACATCAATGACAAAACATTAATTCCAATACATATATGCACAATTTGAACAATATCTAAACAACATTCAATCAATTAATCCTATATTTTATCATATTTTATGTTGTAAAGACGCTCTTTTAGGTATTTTATTTCATCATAATGTTGTGGTGGATACTATAAAATAGACACTTTTGTTAAATATATGGAACAAAAGGTATTTGGATATGTTAGTGCTACTCCATGTTCTATCCCTTATTCATGATGGACAAAATTCATCAACTTTTAGTTCATACCTATGATTTATAGTGGACTATAGTTTCTCGTGTTTATCCTAACCAAGGATTTCTTATTTTTAACTCCCTCTATCTCTTCTAGTTTCATTCAAGTAGTTCATGCAATTAGTTATTAATCTTCAAAAATTGCATACATTTCCTACATTGTTTATGTCCTTATGATTATATATTTTGTAATTCATATAAATTTGTACAATATTTAATAAAGTTTTCATTATCAACAAAAAAAAATTTTTGGCAAGCTTTTTCCTTCCAACTAGACCTATATACTTGTATGTTTAGGTGCAAAGTCTACATAGTATTAGAGCACACAGGAGCTAGGAAGGAGTGTAAGATTTTCTTTTACATGAACTAAAAATTAGAAGTATCTTAGAATGGAATTTCCATTTTCTTTGGGGTGTCTCTCAATATATATTTTGTAATCGCAAACTAAGATAAATTTCTATTTGTGAGGGGGTTAATCATGTCTCCTAGTAAATATTTTCAACCTTTTGTTGTCAAGCTAACCTCAAAGAACAATTGGTCCTGGAAAGAAGGGATAAAGAATCATTTCCTTGAGCATTATCTACTACCCTATCTTCTTGGAAATGTTCCTAATCTAAGTGATTATGAATGAGAGAGTGAATGGTTTAATAATAATTACATGATATTTGGACTAATATGCATTTATATTTTCTAAGGATACTCTACATCACATAGATCACACTGAGCACCCTTCATTGATTGGACCATCATCCAATAATTTTATAGAGACATTAGATCTTTATCTAAAATAATTATTACCTTTGAAGACTATATTTGTAAGGATGACACCGAGGTTTCTAATGGACCATCTTATGTGGATACATCCTTCTAGGATGACCAATTTATTATTAACCATCTACACATGTTGCTTCTTTAGAGATAAAATTTTCTTTATTGAAAGCTTCTAATTATTATTTGTAGTAGGATCATTTATGTCTTCTAGAATGAGTTCATTGGGTCCAATTAATACCAGACATTACATCATTTCCAATTTGGTGGAGATAATCAAGGACCTTCATATCCTCTTCTGTGATATCTCCTATGGAATTTATTCATCTTCTTCTAATGTTATGTGCACATCTATGAACCCTCTTGTTCTCGATTTTACTATATTTGCTTCTATCATGGCAATACAAAATTCAAATTGGTCCATATATCATCATAAATACATGTTCATTGTACCTGAATATTCTATGGTACCTTATTTATCATATCAAAACATTTCACTCTTTGGAGGGGTCATCTTTGTCTTTGGACTATGATCTACATTGGTCTTCATTAGATTCTAGATTATCATCTATAACATTGTGTGATTAGATTATGAAAACTCTCAACATTGAAATGGAGACCTATAAGAAATTTTCAAAAATATCATCATACATTTGGATTCCACTTCCAAGAAATTTCTATCTAGAATGGGAATCGTTCCCCCATTTGTATTTTGTTTGGTTTCTTTCTAAGGGAAGGAATTTTATTCAACAATCGTGGACTATCTTCTACATCCAATATCAAGAATCTACCATAGACTACATATTATGCATGGATACTTTGTCCTTCCATGCCACTTTTATTCATATTCACTTTCTACAAGACCTTAGAATGAAGGATAATACAAAATATCAGTTGTCATGCAAAATTAGTGTATATTTTGAGGGGGAGTTTCATTCCCACTGGGTTTTCCCTCTTCCCTGTTTCCTTTCACTAGGTTTATCTCTCCTTAGTTAGACTTAAGGGGGGTATTAGTGCAACTTCTTATTTTTTCCATGATTTATGATGAACTGTAGTCAACAACTTTTTGTTCATGCCTATGATTTACAATGGACTACAATTTCTCATGTATTATATTAATCATAGCAAAACCAAGGTGTTCTCCCTATAAAACAAACAATCCAAAGATGGATAAACCATCAGGAACATAAGATTAATATCACTTTAACAAAAAACTAACATCAAAAACTATATAGGAAGTCCAACATCATAAAATATAAGCTACTAAAGTCCTATCACTAGAACCATAGTCCACTGTAATATCAAAACCATATAAAGTCTTAACCCTAGAATCACAGTTCAGTATAATACCAAAACTAGATAAAGTCTTTGTTGTAAACCCCTGAAAGAAATGAGTACCCCTAACCATATTAAACATAAACATAAAATACCATCTAAGAAGAGACCACATCCAAGAAGATCATTTGTAGTCTAATGGAGCACAATGCTCAAATATTCTCTCAGGAATTGTAGGAGTTTCTTATAATTTTCCTTGTTCTCCACCTCTTTCCCCAATACCTTCTACTGCATGAGGTGGAGTTAGGTCACGGAACTATGCACAACATGAAAATTAATTTTGGAGATGCTTATCAACTTCTTCTCCATCTCCAAGACCTTGTTTATTTAGAATTTATAGCTCTCAGCAAATGGCTTTGTTCTCATTATAGGTATCTTCTTCACTTGTCTTGTGTGTTTCCTCTCTAGGCATGGTGTCTTTACTGAGGTCCACGTGATTGGTTTTTATATTATTCAAGATGTAGGTTGAGTTTTCATTGGGGGAATTCTCAGATCTTTTCATCATTCCTATTGAAAACCACTAGATGTTCAAATGGGATGTGAATTAGTATAAATAAGTATTTAATAATTTTACCACAATTCCCAATTCCTGATTATTGATCCAGTTAATCCTCAACATAATAAATAGTAATAAAATCACACACACATAAACACTATATTTACATAAAAAACCAATGTGAGAAAAACCATGGTGAGAATCTTACTCACTATATGGAACAATTGATTACAAAGTTTTAGGCCAAAATCCAAGGAATCATTGTCCCTGATGTTTTAGGCATGCTGCCAAGGAACTCACTATTACAAAGAGATCTTCCACAAAAAATAGAGATCTTCATAATGATACTTAAAGAGCACACTATCTTCCGTAAGAGATCTCAAAAATATGAAAAGATGTAGGACCTCTTGATCATCTTTTGTAACCTTTATATTTGATTCAATAATTCACACTTTTTCTCTTCCTCATATGCATTACTTAGTCAAAGCCTATCCCAAAGGTAACACATAGAAAGGCATTAAAACATGTTACAAGTTTCCTCCAAATATTCTTTGAAGCATATAATACCATGTGAAGCACAACACACCATGACATGATCATCCTTAACCTCTTAACAATTCCATATCCTATATATGGACCAATAAGATTCAAATTTAGTTACCCCAAACAATTGAGTTAGCCAGAAGCCTACATAGACAACAATATTGCACTTGTGATGAAAAATCTTCATCTATGGAAAAATCAATCAAAAGATATTTGAACTGAAAAATTACAAAAACCATCTGACCATATTCACCAAACTGCACAACCAAAAATTCTAATGTGAAGTAATACAAAGTATTCTTCAGTCTTGTTTAATTCCTCCTTGACATCCTACCTCACTTTCACCAAACAATGCAACATAAATTCTTCAAAAGGGAAGTTGGAAACCTATAAGTGTGATAGTGTAATATTCATAGTGCAAATTTATTATAACTAGAACCACATTTAGCCATCATCTTATGCAAATGAATGTAGAGAATTCTCTCATAAGGTCTTCAAATACTCCTTCCTGCATATTCCATCTTGAAAAACTTCTATCTTCTAGATATAAATTATTTTGTATTACAATCATCATCTAAACAAAAAGTTCCAAACACTTACTTTCCTTCAAGCACTCATCCCAGAAGATCAATCATTAGATACATTTTTCTCCAAATTATTCTTCAAATCTTATTCACTAATCCACTTCAGAATCTCAAAAATTCCTCAACCTCACAATTTGACGTCAATGCCACCAATGGTTGACATCAATGAAAAAAGGGAGAATATAATGCTAATAGCTCCAGTACCTCACCCCCCCTTTACCACTAATATATTCACTCCCCCTTCTTCCTCTATAGCTCTCTCACTCCCCTATGCATATTTTTCCTCCTGGAATCACTATCAGCCAACTATTTATTTTGCCTTTGCCACCCGATAAGCTCTCTAATCTATTAAAGTGTCTTGGAATACTCTCATTTTTGTTTTCATTGGTCCCACTGAGAGGGGGGGTGAATTAGACAAACCAAAACTTAAACTCTTAAAACTAAACTCACTAATTCACTCGGTAAATACTAAATACCGTAAATAACTAATTCACAAAATAACTCAATAACATAAGCAAAAATCAATCATTCAAACTTAGCAACATAAAATTAACTCATTGACATAGGATTTAATGAGGAACCCCAATTTGGGAAAAACCTCTATGGGAATTGTAACCCACAATAAAAATGTACCCTTCTGAAGTACGCTCTATTAAGAACTTATCATGTTAAAGATTACAAACATATTTGCTAAATGTGATCCTATTAGGGGATTTACCTCAAATCTGTTAAGATCTTCACCTTGTTAGGAGTGACCTTGTTATAGGTCTTTAAACAATCTTTTTGAATGTCACCTAAGTCTAGGTTTTACAAATAGGACAATTAAATCCAGTCGGTTAAGAGATTTCTCTATTACAAATATTAATAAGCATCATTAAAATTTGATCTGTAAATATAGAAACTACATGTGCTTGTATCAAATTCTTTATGCTCAATTGAGTACTAGCATCACATACTCCATTAATCTCCTTTTCATATTGTAGATTCTTCAATCTATCTTTCTCTTTTTTGCTACCTATAAATGTTGTTCCTCAGATTCTCCTTCTTCTTTATTCAATTTATCAGCAGCCTTACACTTTGTGTAATTATCATTCCTTATATAGACATAATTTTTCCTCATAATCTCCTTAATTTTATTTTCCTTAATTTACACTCAACCATTCTATCATCTTCTTCAAAAATTACAACTCGGTAAACTATTTCACTTTTACCTCAGAACTTGTAACTTTTCTTGGAACTTACATAATTATTTTTAGCCACTTGATCTTCACCTTAGATCTTCTTATTGAATTTTCCCATTTGTAGATCTTGTTAAAAAAATTATTTAATTCATTTCCTCATCCATCTCATCATCACTTCGCATTAAATTTGATTTCATCATCATTTAATATCAGTAACTATACTCACTAAAAACTTGATTTGCAACTTGATAACTAGATTTATTCACTGCTCAGTGTCTAACTCATCTTAGGTGCTCAGTTCTTGATGATCAGTAACGGTAACCGACTCACATAACATTCTACCGACTGACTTAGTCTAGCTTGGTAAAATATCTTTTTCAGTCATACCTTTAATTCATTGTAGTTCCAGAATTGATCAATCAAATGTAGCAATTTGATAACATCAAATATATAGTAGAAAATAAATATATCATCATTACTTCAGCATAGTTTGATATGTATTTGTCACCCATTTAACTTCTCCTCTTAAGATATGGTAACATAATATAAATTAATTAATCAATTGCTTGACATCAATGACAAAACAATAACTGATCTAACCATTTATACAATCATGATACTCTGTATCACTCAGTCTTCATCACCTCCATCAGATATTTATCATTTAATCAACAATATCCCTCTTTGGCATTGATGGAAACCAATATAACAGTGTTATAGCAATTGATGATGGAAGATCTCAAATACATAATTTTACTCCCTCTGAGTTGATATATTTATTTCTACTTTGATATTTTTGATCTGAATCTCCATCTTGGATAAATATTATGTTTCTATAACATACATTCTGAATCTCCTTCATGAGTAAATATTATCAATTCATACTTCTCCCTCAATATCTCTCTTTAGATAAATGTCATCAATTCATTCTCTCCCTTTTATTCAATATCATCAATGTATTCTTCTCCCTCTTTGACAACAATTTCAAAAGTCATACTCCTAAAAACTTGTTCTGACAGTGGATTATACCTGACATGTACTCATAAAACATTACATACCAAAAATCTATTCACAACTTCAGGAATCACCTAAAGTGTGTCATAGTAACATCAATTTAGAAATAGATATTCTAATGAAATATAGAATTGATGTAGCATGCCTCATGCTCTTTAGTGAACATTGGATAGGGAAAGAACCACTAATTTACCTCTTAGATACTCAAAATAATCTTTAGGTAGTGGATTTGTAAAGATATCAACCAATTCTTCCTTTGAATTCACATATTCCAATTTCACATTCTTCTCTTGAACTTGTTCTCTCAAGTAGTGATACTTTATAGAAGTATGCTTGTTCTTTGAATGCATAACCATGTTCTTTGATATGTTAATAGCACTTGGACTATCACAAAAAATAGTAATCGGGTCTGTGATCTCTTCTTGCATACCTTCAAGTAATTTCTTAATCCATAATATGTTTGCACAATTCATAGAAGCAGCAACATATTTAGCCTCGACAGTAGAATGTGAAATACAGATTTGTTTCTTTCTTAGCCATGTAACCAATCTTTCACCTAAAAAGCATGCACCTCCACTAGTACATTTTCTGTCATCAACATTTCCAGCCCAATCTACATCAGTGTATACTTGTAGATCAAAAGTACCTCCTTTCTTGTATATTAAACCAAACTCTTATGTGTCTTTCAAGTATCTCATAATTCTTTTTATTGCAGACATATGTGTTTCCTTCATATTAGAAGCAAATCTTGCAACAATTCAAATAGCATGTGCTATATTAGGTCTACTATGAACAACATACTACAATTTACCAATCATGGATCGATAAAGAGTATTATCCACCTCTTGTGTTTCATCCTCTTTAAATAATTTACATTTAATAACCATTGGTGTTTCAAAAGGTTTGGAATATTCCATACCAAAAGTTTTGAGAATCTCTTTGATATATTTAGCTTGTGTAATATAGATTCCTCCAATAATTTGTTGTATTTGTAGACCTGGAAATAACTTAATCTCTCCAATCATTGACATCTCAAACTCTTTTCTCATTTCATCGACAAATCATTTACATAAAGTGTCAGTGCCTCCAAAAATAATATCATCAACAAAAATTTTAGCAATCAAAACGTTATTATCACTGTCACATTTCAAGTAAACATTATTATTATCACTTATTCTTTGAATTCCTATTTTGATTAGATAAGAGTGCAGTCTCTCATACCATGCTCGAGGTGCTAGTTTCAATCCATATAGATCTTTATGTAACTTACATTCCTTGTTCTTGTTTGTGTTCTCAATTAATCCCTCAGGTTGCTCAATGTATGCTTCTTCTTCAAGTATCCCATTAAGAAATGTAGACTTAACATCCATCTGATATACCTTGAATCCTTTGTAAGTAGCATATGCTATAATTGTTCTAACTCCTTCCATTCTAGCAACATGTGCAAAAGTCTCTCCATAGTCAATTCCTTATTCTTGTGCATAACCTTTGCACACTAATCTAGATTTATTTCTAATAAATTCTCCATGCTCAATCAGTTTGTTTTTGAAAATCCATTTAGTACCAATAACATTCTTGTCTTTAGGCCTGTGTACTAATGTCCATGTCTTGTTCTTCTCAATTTTATCATACTCTTCTTTCATTTATTTCATCCAATCTTCATTATCTAGTGCATCCTTAACTCTCTTAGGCTAAAATGAAGATATCAAACGTGTATTGTCTCTGGCCTTACTTCTGGTCATCACTCCAGCTTCCTTAAATTTTTAATAATCTTATTTAGGGAATGGTGCCTTCTCACATACTTCACCAAAATAGGCTCAGTAGCTCTTGGTTCTTCAATATCAACATTCAGTTGTGGAACTCCTTGATCATCTTCCTCCTCAGTAGGTGCTCTCGGTAAATTTTTAGGGGAATCATGTTGTACATATACAAACTTCTCATAATCATCAAGTTCCTTCTTACTATCTTCATCATTCCTTTTTGCAAATTCATCAATTCTTACATTTTCACTTTCCACAATTTTGTTAGTAACCTTGTTCAAATATCTGTAAGCTTTACTCCTTGTAGAATATCCTAAGAATATCCCTTCATCTCAATTTGAATCAAACTTTCCTTCTCTAGAATCTTTCAGAATATAGAATTTGCTCCAAAGAATTTTAAAGTAACTAAAATCTGGTTTGTGATCATACCAGATTTCATAAGGTGTCTTGTTTGTACCTTTCTTCATTTGTACTTAGTTCAATGTATAAACAACAGTACTCACAGCTTCCCTCCAGAAGTTCTATGAAGCTCCATTTTCAATCATCAGTATCCTATCACAATCAAAAATAGATATGTTTCTTCTCTCAACAATCCCATTCTAGTATGGTGTTCTTGGTGCTGACAACTGTCTATTTATTCCATTCTCATTAAAAAATAATGTAAACTCATCAGAAGTAAACTCACCTCCTCTGTCGGATCTCAGACATTTCAACTTCTTTCTAGCTTATTTTTCAACTCTAGTCTTATACCATTTAAACATTTGAAATGCATCATATTTTTCCTTTAAAAGCATTATAGACATCATTCTACAATAATCATCCACAAATTAAAAATATACATGTCTCCATAATAGCTTTGAGTTCTCATTGGGCCACATAAATCAGTATGAACTTGTAGACACCCTAAAATGGACAGGCTTGCGACTTTACATTAAAGACACTAATTTTCATCTATTAATTAATGGTTTCTTAATCATTAATTAATCATCTATTTTCTTCCAAATTCATTTCTCAAATCATCTAATCCAATCCCCAAAATTAATTAAATAATTAATCTTATTTAATTAATTAAGCTTTAATTGATTAAATTACCATTATTTAATTAATTAAACTCAATTTCCTATAGTTTAAACCCAAATATTTAAACTTACTAATTATATTCTTCCAATTAAATTAATTTCAATTAAATTAATTTAATTTCATCAAATAAAGCAATTCTTAATTAAAAAGAATTCAATTATCTCACATGTTGAAAAC